>CAIGRN010133384.1:0-14937 GCA_903798345.1 Fraxinus anomala
AAATTCGTTTGACATCTTTACATTATTGCACTGTATTTTAAATTGCTATTTACATTGTGCTATATTTCCTTAGGGGACAATACTTGAATTAAGTTATCGAATTTACATAGTTATCTCTTTTATTACACTTTACATTTGTTTCTTGTATATTGAATAGTTTTGAGACTAATTGTCGAAAAAGTTTCAAAAACCAATTCACCTCCCTCTTGGTTAGTTGTTCTTGGGTTAACATTCCGCTATCTAGCCACTAGCCTATCGCTTGAGCGACGTCGTCAAAATTTTGTACCACCGCCTAGCACTTAAGCGGCGGCTTGTCCGATCGAGGCCCATTTTCAGGTTTTGACGCGTCTTGAACATTCATTTTCCATCTATATATATATCTATAAATTATTTTGTTCTTGTGATCAATTACTTCATATTGTACCTATAATTTCGTATTTCTTTTTCAACAAATTGGTATCAAAGCAATCTGATATCATCTTCATTTTCAACAATATTCTTTCACAAAAATCGTCTAGTTCAATTAAACCAAAACTTGTATTTTGTGAACAAATATTCGTGATTTTTGTTAATTATTAATATAATGTTATTATGCACACACAAATATTGAATTAAGCTAGTTGTACAATAAATTGTACAAGTAATTTGACAATTTGTGATGCGTAAAGATCTGGCTATTGATTTAAAAAACAATTTTTTCAGATCAATGGCACAATCTTTACATCTCAACAATGTTAACCAAATTGTTTTTCAAATCAATGGTGAAGATCTTTACACCTCAGCAATGTTAACCAAACTGTGCGTGTAAAGGGATTCTTTTGCTTTTTGCACACTAAACAGGAACATCAATATTTAACGAAATAATAGTAAATTCAGTTAATGATAAAAAAAAAATTCGTATATATAAATTAATTTATTTTAACATTTCTAATCAATTAAAAATACCTCCCCTAATCGAATATTGTTTTGCTCATAATTTCAACCTGAAGCTCTTTGATCTGCCACATAAGTGAGGCAATGCGTGAGTGAAACCTTTTTACAATATTTTTTCAAATAATTCAAAATTGTCTTCCACCATAGATTCACTAGGATGCGAAGATCCTGAATTGAAAATAGTTATAACTTTTGAGTAATCGGTTTTTTATTTGGTTAGCGAAACAATTTGTTTGCTATAAAATTAAAAAAAATGCTGAGGTGTGCACTCAACATGACAGCCCTTTCATAAAAGGGGCATTTGTGAAAGGACCGTCGATCAAGGTGTACACCTAGCATAGTCCTACAATTTATTGTTCTGATAAACGCATCGAATAACTTTTGTTATTCTATTGGCATATGATAAATTGATTTCTCTAAATCAAATATTGAGACAATTTTAGTTGAAATTTTGCAAAAAAATGTCACAAATTACGTGTGAATCAATATACGGTATATGATAAATTTTTGAATCGATACACTATTTGTATTTGATAATTTGTTTTGATAAAAGCATCGAATTAATATTTATTTTAGACGAATTCACTTTCGTTCAATACTATGATAACGGCTCATTAGGACTCAAAACCAATGTGCACATACACGATAGATTGCAGATTGTAAAGAGGCTCAATAAGTTGATAGATAGGTAAAGTATCTTAATTCATTCATTGGTAGGAAGTTGTTTTCATGATGTTTATTATAATAATAACACTTAAGGTACATAATGCCAACTATTTCATCATATAAAATTCATATATGATCATTAAAAATATTTTTTATAGTAAATAAATGATCGTCGTGAATGATAATTAATTGTTGATTAACTATCCATCGACGTCAGTTTCCGTCCGTTAAAAACAGTTAATTGTCATTAACGATATTAAACATTATTTTCTAATTTTTATTGAACATTCAATGATTTTTCTAAAAAATATCTCGAAAAGATACTATAATTCAATGCATACCATTCAACAAGAATATTTGGCGAAATTGTATTCAAAATGATCTAAAATATCAACTTCTTACGTACTGTCATCGTCTCTTTTCATATAATATTAAAAAGTAATTAAACGATAATTTTCAAAGATCTAAATTTTGAAATTAAACTTTATTACCTTTAGATAATAGCTTTAGGCAGCAAGATTTGAATCAATTATTTCTTTAGCTCTTTTTTCTGCAGTGTTTTCTTTAGAAAAACAAACCTATTGTCAAAATCCTAAGGTGGTGAATTAACAAATACTAAGTACCTAACATTATATTTGTCGTGTAGTGTTTCGAGATTTGTACATTTGAACCACTAAAAAATATCAGTCATTTTTGCAAAAGGGTATAATTGTCCAGATGCGACACAAAATTTGACCCAATTACATAATAAGTGACTTAGGTATGGTTTGAAATGGAATAAAAACATTTATGTATGATTGTGACCCATTGATTTTGAACCTAGTGTTTAGGTATTCAATGACTTGAGTACTAATTTCAAATTAACACGTAATTGGATTAATATGGATCCTACTTTGAAAAATAAAATATATATTTAACCCCAACTTGATATTTTTATTGTAGTCTCCTTCCACTCATTAAAGATTAAGACGTAATAATATTCGCACTCGATTTCTTTATTTCAAGTCATTATTTTTCACACGTTTTATATCTTGATCATTCACGAAAGATTAAGAGGTAATAATGTATAGTTTGGACTTGAATCATTTAATAAACGGGATGGGCAAATAGACACGAGCTTGGTGTGTACAGTATAATATTGAATTTAAGTTTTTTCGTAATACAATTGATTGTTAGGGAATCCTTTTTACCAAAAGTTCCACAAGTACTGTAGAACCACCCATATATTGTTGTCGACATAATGTTCATATATTGCAAGTTGGATTCTTATAGCATCTTTAATGGTACACCAAATTTGATGTAATTCATTATTTCCATTTTACCCTCCGTTTTCTATTACAAGAAATTGTTGTTCTTTATATATCTGGTTTTTTTTTTCTTTTAGAATTAATTAATTTGAATTTATTTATAATTGTTTTAATGCGATGATTATTTTTATTTAACATTTATTTTTAAATTCTAATGTGATAGTAAGTCACTAAGTTGGTAACATTCATATAATATTTACAACAAATTCTGTTTAATTTTTTTTTTAATTTTTAATTTAACGATTCCATAATAATATAATTTGTAATTAATTAATTTAAAATAAATTGATTATTAAGAAATAAATAATAATAAAGAAAATACTATTCATCTGGTGTACACTAAATTGGTGTGAAAATAACACCAATTTGGAGTAAAAGTTGCACCAAATTTGGTTAAATCATTGGAGATGCCTTTAGCCTACACCACCTCCAAGAGCCATAATTTTTCGAACCTATCATACGATCCATATCCAAACTCAGTGTTTGTTTGTCTCCCATTTTAGGAGAAGAAATAGAGTTTTGAATAGTATTTTTTTAAAAATGTGTGGTTGAAAAGTAAAGTAATTTTATTGATTTGTTTGTAGAATATTTTATTGAGTGAATATGTGGTGGAGATTGTTTACTGTAACAAACAATATTTGATAAAATTGATGGTAAACATGGGCTCAAAGTACATGATACCCTTATCAACTATTGAAAAATACTCACTGTGGAAACGTAACTCCCCATACTCATACATAATTCTAAGTTCATGTTTGACGACCATTTTTTTTTAAAAAATATTATTTTGAATAGTGAATTTTTGGAGAATGTGTGATTGAAAAAAATTTGAATTTACGTATAAAATATTTTATTGTGTGAATGTGTAGTTAAAAATGAGTATGTAGAAAAAAGAGTTTTTGAAAGAATGGGGCAGTCCAGTCACTTTTTCACTTGAAACAAACTCGACTATCCCTAGTGTTCGCGTAAAACTATCCCGATATAAGTACATGAAAACGACACATGTATAATTTTTTAAGAGTTGTTTATCTGAACAATTATTAATCAATTAAATCTAAAGTAAAAACAAAATCCACCAACAGCACCCCATGTGCCAATAGCATAATACACAAGCAAACAAACACATGCAAATTTGTATGCATTCAATATGGGGAAAAGCATAAAGAATTTGGGTGGCACTCCATAAACTGTGAGCATATATGAAAATGATATATATGTCCATATTGCTCGAGTAGATAAGACTCGTGTTACGAAAACAAGTTTAAAATAATTAAAAATACAAACAGATAAGATTTTGCTAAATAAATAAGACTACAATGTCATAGTTGCCAAAATGGATAGAAAGACACGTAAAACTTAACACTTGTCGATCTTGCAATATAAAGATCAAATGAATGATGTTAATGGTTCGGTGTAGGGAGAGTGGGAATTGGCCTACTCTCAAATCTTAAGGAGGCGTAGACTTATCGAACTTTATGCGAGCTAAACTAACTTGATAGAAATGTGTTTGTAATGAGACCCCACTCAACCAACTAACACATTCACTTTTTTCAAACTTGTTTTTGTTGGATGAGATGTGATGAATTTGAGTTTTGATTTTAAAACAACTTACCAACTTTAACAAAATTTGACAGAGTAACAGTAAAGATATAAGTGAAACACCAAAGAAAATAATATTTTTCATGATTTTATACTTGATCAATTCTAACAGTTTTTTTGTAATAATTTGAAGCGAAAAAATCGAGTAAGGGTAAAAAGTTTTGAATAAGGCCGATGCCCGCCACCAAGTTGAACTTGCCCCTAGCTTGTATCGGTCCGTGGTCTGAACTTTCATAAGCCGGATGCAAAGCATTGGGCTGCTCGTCTTTGACACTACTAAATGACGAAATTCTAGAGTAAATTACAAAGTCAATAATCCATTGATATTACAAGGATTGGTAGGCTTAGTTGGGTTCTTTCTCTAGGTTGAAATTGACAGGTAATAAATACCAAATTGTACTTCTCTTTATATTATTTGATGATAAATGATGGACATGAAGCTTTCGAGGATAAGACAATTGTCAACCCGTTTTGTATTTTGACCACACCACAATTTATTATTTAGAAATCGTGAAGGCAATTTCGACTTTCATTATGAACAACTTAAAAATGTTGTCATTAACATTTTATATTTTAGGGCGAGTTGCTCTTCTTAACTATCGCATATGGATCATGCGTGTCAAAAAATAAAAAGACAAATAGCCAATGAGTTATATAAATGTAATTTGTCAATAGAGCATATCAAGATGAGCACCAAAAAATAACCATGGGGATTGCACACGTTGGTAGATAACCAGAAGTCAATTTAGTTCAGTATTCAAATTTAACAGTTAAAAGATCGACGATGCTTGTTTTGTGGTTTCTATCAATCATAGTGACGATGTCTTCGAACAATCTAGCGTGTCTACTTATCGGGGGCCTTAAATACTTTTCAAATACATTTATTCAAGATTATTCTCGACTTTGATACGAATTTAAGCACAAAGTTCAAACGAGAAAACTATTCAAGGTTCCAGAGCAAGTCTCAACCACAACACAATAGATCGACTTAAGTATCACGAATGAGGATCATATACGTCAGAAAATAAAAAGTTCAATACAAAAAATTAAAAATTGAGAATGACCGCAATTTTTCTTTATATTTAATCAGAGGGTGGGAAGCAATCCCTCAACTGTGAAGTATGTCCACATCTTCCTATCGATTGTATATGTACGTATATAGATTCGCATGAAACAAAGACAATAGAAGTACGAAGTGTCTTGTCTCACACAATTAATGCGTGACGTGAAATAAATGGCGTAAGTTGGCCTATTAATTATGGCTTTATCCGTTTGTATAAAATGACTAATTTATGACAAAAATATAAAAAATAACAAATCGTGTCATATTGTGACAATTTATTTTAAGAAAAATATGTTTTGCGCAACATTTTATCTATTAGGTAAGATTGTTCGACGAAAAAATGTATGTATAAATAATATTTTTCAATTTAACCAAAAAAAGTTAATCTTATCAGCACGATGATATGTGTAAAATCTATGACACGAGGAGATAAATTCAAATTGGGCTCTATGAGTACAATTCAAACGATGATTATTTATCCATACATTCTATAAAATTCACAACTTATTGCTTACTTCTTATCCGTATATTTTGTAGGACCCATAACCATGTGAGGATGTTTACAAGAATTAGGTGAAGGTTAGTATACAAATACGAAAAAATTGCATTGTTGTGTTCCCAATTTATTGATTGAATGACAAGTTCGTCCCCTACTACAAACGGAATAAATTGGTCTTTATTTTGAAAACTATTAATTGAATAGGTTTGAAAGCGTACGAGTGGTAGAAATAAAATTCTTAAAGCTCGATTTATGAATTTTGTGTGTGTACATGTAACAACTAACCCAACTAATAAGAAAAGAAAGTGTTCGAATCAAAATATGAGTTTTATTGTCAATTTTCCTAGAAAATATATTATCCACTTATATAAGCTGTAACATAAAAAATTCATCCAGGCATGAAGCAGCAGCCACACTTCCATTATTCAAAGTACGCTAACTTCAAAATCAAAGATTGAAATAAACACGAGGCTAAAATCTATCTCTCTACTCTCTAGAATTGTCAATAGTCTTTATATATATATATAGAGAGAATTGCATTATTAATCCTCACTTTTCAAGAATGCACAATCTGCAGTATACATTTTCTTCAACCAAGTCGATCCATACATGACTCGTCCCAAATCGAGCATGGACCGCCACGATTGATGAGTCGAATCGAAATGAAGGTTGTTGAGATGATCCGACCCAACTCGATTTGGCTTACATTTCTACGTCAAATCAAATCATGCAAAGAGAACCATTTACCTATCCTCTCAATAAATGGTGTGGACCCCACAGTACTTGATTCTGCACTTCAATTGCATAACATTTTCTGCACAAATTCCTCAACGTGACATATATACACATTTGAAGACCCTTCCATTTTATCCCCACGTGTTCATATTCTTCTCCCGACTTCCCCCCACGGCACCCCCACCGTCTTCCTCTTGACTCTCTCCAACTTTTGATCTTCATAAATTAGTCCAATCACTCTCCTCCATAATCCTGTCTCTCTCTAAACAACAATTTACAAAAAAAAAAATGCAGATTCTTTACAATCTCTTAGTTTTTTCAATTTTTTGCGTTCTTTTTTACATGGTCATCAGCCCATTTTCAGTCACAGCAAAACCGAGTCATGATTTCTCCTATTTTGATTCAATTCTTTCTAATTTAAAGAAGCCCTGTATCATATCCAATTCTTCATCGGGAAAGAAATCCTTGATCCCAAATTTGAATACAGATTGCAGTGTATGGAACAGAGCTTGTTCTAAGGAGATTTTGAAATTTGCGAAGAACCCAGAAAATGTAAAATGGATTAAATCAGTGAGGAGAAGAATCCATGAGTACCCAGAACTCGCTTTTGAAGAATTCAAGACGAGTAAGCTTATTCGGCAAGAACTGGATAGAATGGAAATTGGTTATAGGTTTCCTTTGGCTAAAACTGGGATTAGAGCCATAATAGGTACTGGGGGACCTCCTTTTGTTGCACTCAGGGCTGATATGGACGCTCTACCAATTCAGGTTTTACCCTTTCTTCCCTTTTTTATGCTTTATTAGCATGTTTTGTATGTTAGATTCGACTGCATGTGACGAGATTAAGAAAGAAAATGAAGTCAAAATATCATCTGTTGTCAGACACTGGATTGAGGAAGAATCAGAGGTCATACGACCTCCAACATCCTCTTTTAGCCGGTTGGGTATACTGGATTCGAGTGGATTGAATACGATTATCAAAAAAAAGAAGTTAAAATTTAGTGTTGTCTATATTGTGCATCAAACGTGCAGTATTAGACTGTTTGAAATGTTAGATTTGACGGCACTGGACAGTATTGAGGTTGAAAAATGCACCAAATAAACCCCCTATACATATAATATGTTTAAGCACATTGTATGCAAAGTGATTAAAGGGTGACCATACTGGGATAATGTACAATATTCTTTTTCAAGTTTGCTTAAGTTCTGCATTTCTCTTGTATGTCGTTATAGGAACTTGTTGAATGGGAGCACAAAAGCAAAAATGATGGTAAAATGCATGCCTGCGGACATGATGTGCACGTGGCCATGCTTATAGGTGCGGCGAAGATTTTGAAAGCTCGTGAAAAACATTTACAGGTACTTCGAATCGCCACTTCTCATATACTCCATACAAGTACGGTTGATTATTGATCTATAGTTTTGCACATCTTATATTGTAAGCACATGTCTATGTCGTTTGATTCTTCGAGAATCTTGAAGTCTTTGGTACATAGAATTTCAACCTTCACCCTTTAGGGCGTGAGTGGTACGCAACATTGTCCAACTATGTCGAACACTAGAGACCGAATATTCCGTCATGACGTTAAAGTTAAGCCTATTGTTAACAGTTCAGTTAAGATGCTAATACTTTCAATATGGGGTATCATTTTGTGTGGACTATATGAGTCTAAGAAAAAAGCAGAGGATTGGATCATGGATTCTTCTGTTGATGTAATAAACTGAAGTGACAGCTTACTTGCTTTGCTATTTTGGTGTACGGATGTCTATTCTGGTAAACAATAATACTAGATGTATATTCCTTGTTCACATGAATAATGACACCCTTTTACGTGGATGAAATCTAACCAATTGATGGAGTGTGTTTAAAATTAAAGGTCATGATTGCTGTCACCTTATTGAATGTCAAAGACAATATACATGTAGCATGATTGGTTGGTAAAAACAGGCCCTACATCCTCTGTATCAGCATGTTTCCATGTTTCTAAATGTGGTTACTATTCGACTCTATAATGAACTTTCTAGTCAACCTTACCAAATATATCATATCCCAAACCCCATGTGGGTAAGCCAATATTCAACAGTTGCTACGTAATGCAACTTTCGGAATTTGGCAATCCCATTCCTACCAGAGCTTAACAATAGGAGAACTGGTATTAATTTGTCTTAGCGAATTATAGCATGTTTGTCTAAGCTTAAAATTTACATTGAATAACCTTTTTGCCAAACGCGTGTCTCGGGTTCTTGAAGAAAAACTTTTTCTATATTCGGTACAAAATCTAAGTTTGTGAAAAAGTAACTTTAATTCCATATATATTAGTACTAACAGATAACTATTGATGAATGCAGGAAATGATGTTCTGCTTTTTTTGAGTTTGGGGGAAAAGTTAGTAGTACTTTTTGATTATGACTAACAGCTACTTGCGAGGACCATTAGTATATAATATGTAGTGTTCCCTCATTTAAGAATTTATCTTCATAGTGGGGACATTTTTAAAGGAACCTCAGTAAATGAAAACCCTTAATGTAGGGCTTGAGAAACATTGATTTACTTCGTTCTGAGATGTAGGTTGTAGTTCTCGAACTCTTGCAAAATTGGGTCTAATTGTATAGAGAGGATTGGTTTCCGAAAATAATGTGTGATTTTGATTCGAAAAACCTGATTGAGCTAATTGTGACATTTGAATAACTTTCTTAAGCTACTTTGGGATAACACTTGTTATTTCATGTCAATTTTAACTTAAATGAGAAGCAATATTTGCTTAAGCCTTGAGCAACTTGATGGCATTTTATACCTATAATTTAGTTTTCTCGAAGAAAAAAAAAATTAGAGACAGCCCTATGTTCAGCAAGACGGGGATGTTATCCTAAATCTAGGATGAAATGAAAGGAGCAAGAAAGGTTGTTTTTTGGTCTGGTGGGCCTACCACCAAAATTTACAAAGGTAGTGGACCTCTAGAATGATGGGCAGGTGGGCCATTTATGTAACTTCAATTTCTCAATAATTTTCTTTTGATGTAGCGTCATTTCTAGTACTATCAGTAACATTTAGATTTCAAGTTCAATTACACCAATCCACTAGAATAAAATTCCTATTAGACATTTATCATCATCGAATTACCGTATTCTGCTAATAATGGAAGTGATCATGTGAATCTGTAATTTTAAATTTGAGTAAAAAATTGTTGCTAACACTGAATGTACAGATTAATCTCTAGACTCTATGAAACCTACAGTACAATCTTTCTCAGTATAATTTAGCTGCTTATTTAAAGACGGGGGAAACGGAAAATGAGACTCGCCTCATTTATGAAACGAAAGCGCAATTCATTTTGAATTTTGCATCCATCATAGCTAATATTACTTCATGTGACAGGGGACTGTCATATTACTCTTTCAGCCAGCTGAAGAAGCTGGAAATGGAGCAAAAAGAATGATGGGAGACGGAGCCCTTGTAGATATCGAGGCTATATTCGCAGTTCACGTATCCCATCAGCTCCCTACAGGTGTCATTGGGTCAAGAACTGGTCCTTTACTTGCCGGTGTTGGCTTCTTCAGAGCTGTTATTACTGGTAGACAGGGCCAAGCGGGAAGTCCCCACCAGTCCGTTGACCCCATCTTTGCAGCCTCAGCAGCTGTGATCAGCTTACAGGGTGTTGTTTCTCGAGAAGCAAATCCTTTAGACTCTCAGGTGAGTAATTATCTGAAATTTTTCATTACATCCGTCTGTATTATCCTTGCTACAAGTTAGCATAAATTTTTAGACGAGGTGGTTCAACAAATTCCCTCCGCCCCAAGTATTCAGTCCTATAAGGTATCCAAGAAATTGAGGGAGAGAGAACCACCCTGAGATCTCGAAAAGGCCAGGCATAAGTCCTGTGCTATCAGAGGATTCCCAAAAATACAGAACATTTTTTTCATGTTAACGCTGAAGAAATCTTAATGGTATTTGCATTTTGTTTGATCTGTCAGGTGGTCTCGGTAACTTTCTTTCACAGTGGAGATGATCTTGATGTCATACCAGATAAGGTTGAGTTTGGTGGCACCTTAAGGGCATTTTCTAACGTGAGCTTCTACCAACTTGTCAAAAGAATAGAAGAGGTTTGTCCGAGAACTAAATCCGAGCTTTATGCTAGTGTGTGTGTTTGGGTATGCCCGACTGGACACTACTACTAGACAGAATTAAGGAAGAACCATGTGACCAAGATTAGTCAGTTCGTGTTTAGTCGAGCATACTGAACTATACTTTAATGTGACTATATTAGGTCGATTGTACTAATCCAAGCAAAAAAAAAAAAATGAACAGGTAATTGTACACCAAGCTCAGGTTTTCAGATGCTCGGCCACAGTCGACTTTTTTAAGGACGCAGACACAATTTACCCTCCAATGGTAAACGATGACCGCATGTACGAACATGTAAAGAAGGTCTCTACCGATTTGATAGGACCCGAAAATTTCCAAGTCGTCCAGCCAGTAATGGGGGGTGAGGACTTCTCATTCTACTCTGAGGTGATCCCGGCAGCCTTCTACTATATCGGCATTATGAACGAGACTCTAGGCTCAGTACACTCAGCACATTCACCACATTTCATGATCGACGAAGATGTCCTCTCAATAGGCGCAGCAACTCATGCTGCCATAGCCGAGAGATATCTCAATGATCGTCATGATCCGAACTAACTAACTTTGGCGCTTAGGGAACATAGTACATAAGATTAGCCTAGTTTTACATACGTATGGATAGAAGAGAGTTAAAAGAGTATGTTTTCCACTATTTATGTACATATAGTCTCATGCGAGCAAATTTTATTTTCATGAATTCAATTTTTTTCTCATTCTTTTAATGTAACATTCGAGTCTTGCCAAAAAGACGTTTACTCGTGCATAATCACTGACCACGTTAGTCGAATATCATCGTACACATATTTTTCTAACCAAATCAACTTCTACGTCACAATCTGGCTGAACGGAATGGTAAAATACCTCACCTAGTCAATCCCAAATTTATTTCACTTTTTCAAGCTAAACCAAAACGTGATCATAGGTAACCCTATCGTCGGTAGAATTATTGGCGTATGACGTTCTATGTTCTGCCATGAAAATTATGAAGCGAGATAAGAGGGCGGCGATGTGGAGAGAGAGGGGTAAATACAATGGATGGTTAGCCAAATATAGATAGGCCTTTTTGTTTGCAATATCTGTTAGCCAAATTATTTGTTTGCTAAAATAGGGAAGTTAAAATAGTAACCTCTAAACCTTTCTAATATTATATACTAAACATTTTCCCCTTTGAATGAGTATATTTTAATTAATATATTATATTTGTGAAAATATAAATATAAAAAAGTGAAAATTACATGCAACCAGCATTTTATAGACCACAATTCAAAAATCAGATTTAAAGTTTGTTTATACAAAAATCAGATCTTAATTTGAACTTTTAATATTAATAAAAATATTATAAAATTAATTAATCTACCCTACACAATTTCAATCACAAACTTAATTATATCGCTCCCTTGTTTCTCTCTCCAACCCACCTCTCTATTTTCTCTTCTCTCATCCTCTCGTCGGAGATTTGTAGCCCAATTCACGGCATGAGCAAACGCGCCGCACATCAAATCTGAGCCAAGTGCAGTGACTGCGCTACACGAGTCACGGTGTTGCTGATTTGGAGTGGCGATGAGCATGGTGACCAGTCCCCGCGGTTCGTGGCGGTCCATTTCGGAGAAGTCAAAATCAGAAAATGGAGGTAGAGTTTGGTCCATTGCGTGTGGTTCTCTCCATACCCATCTCATTATCTCATTTCTCCCTCTATTTACTTCTCGCAGCTTTCGGGCGCTGCCTGGTTGCTGTGAAGTTGCGACGGAGTCGCGGTTGGGTTGTGGTAGTGGTAGTGCTCGTGGTGGTGGTGTTTGGGCGACTGTGATTTTGTTGGATCCAACGGTGGTAGAGGTTATGTTGGATATGGTGGTGGCTGTGGTTTTGTTGGTAACGGTGGTAGTGGATCTTGGTGGTGGTGTTGGTTGTGGTCTGCGCACCATGGCCAGATCGCAGCTCCGCAATCTGATGTGGGTTTTTGGGTGTGTTTTGAGTTGGTGGTGGGTGGAGGCTGTGGTGGTGGTGATGCTCATGGCGGTATTTGGGTGGCGGTGGCTTTGTTGGATCCAGCGGTGGCAGAGGTTCCAGTCGATCGGGCCAATCGTCACGACTGTTGCAAAAATTAGGTTTTTCGTTTCTTTTTTTTTCTGATTTTGTGATAGTCGGAGTTGGAGGTTGTGGTAGTGTTGATGCTGTTTGTCGTGGTGGTGGTAGTGGCTGTTTTGGTGTTGTTGGTGGTTTTTGTTGGTTGTGAAGGTAGAGGTGCGACGATGATGATGGATCTGACAGCAGTGAGCATGGTGGTGTTAGCATGGTAGTGTTAGCATCGTGATGAGTTGTTGAGATTTTTGTTGGTGGTGCAAGTGGAGGTCATTGCAATGGTGGTGGTGGTGGTGGTGGATGGCGGCGGCGGTGACTAGTGGTTGGGTATGGTGTTGCAGTGGTGGTGTGCNTTTGTTGGTGGTGCAAGTGGAGGTCATTGCAATGGTGGTGGTGGTGGTGGTGGATGGCGGCGGCGGTGACTAGTGGTTGGGTATGGTGTTGCAGTGGTGGTGTGCAGTGGTTGGGTGTGATAATGTATGACTGATAATTTTAGATCTGATTTTTTGGGTGATGGTGGTGACTAATAACGTTGGCTATAGTGCTGGTGAGTTTGTGGTGGTGGTGGTCGGAGGTGATGGTGAGATGTTGGTGGTGATAGGTCTGTCGAGGTCGTGGTAGATCTGGCGCGATGATGTGGTGGTGTTTTTCTGCGATGTGTTAATTTGTTTGAGATGGTGTTGCTGTCGAGAGGTGGTGGTGGTTATGGCGATGACGGTGGCGATGGTGTTATTGGAGAGAGTGGTGAGGTGAGGTGGTAGTTACAAGTATTGGTTGTAGTCGCAAATTATTTGGTTGATTGTGACCATTAAATTGATTAATCTGTAACCAATAAACAATATGTGAATAATGAAAACGATAAATTGTGACCACCAAATAATTTGTGACATAAAAATTTATTAATTTGTGACGCTAATTTGAAAATTTGTGACTGTCTGATATGTTGTGACTTATAATATTCGTGATTTGTTATTGATAAATAAATTGTGACGTATAAATTTTTGATTTGTGGCCGATAAATAAACTATGAACTCTTTAACATTTTTGAATTGTGACCATAAGATAATTTGTGACATATAAATTTCTGATTGAAAATTTGTGACTGTCTAATAAGTTGTGATTTATAATATTTCTGATTTGTGATCGATGAATAAATTATAATATATAAATTTTTAATTTGTGACAGATGGACAAATTGTGACCTATAAAATTTTTGAATTGTAAAAGTAAAATAATTTGTGACATAAAATTTCCAATTTGTGATCGAAAGATAATAATATGTGACTGATTAAATCATTAATTTGTGATCAAATTGTATAAATTTGTGATCTTAATATATTTAATTAATTAATTTAATTTGTATCTAATTTTTGAAATTTGAAATATTTGTTCTTGATTTTGAAATATGTGAAACTTAATTTCTTAATTATGAATTTTTTCCTATAAAAAAATACTATTGGATTAAAATTAAAAGACCATAAATTCACTGCATGGCTAGGGATGGCAATTTACTCCGTCCCGCCCCGACAGGGTGGCGAGGCGGGACGGGGAGGGGATACACCGCCCCGTGCAAAAGAAAAATAATACAAAATAATACAAAAAAATAAAAAAAATTAAACGGGGCGGTAAACGGGGCAAATCTCCGCCCCGCCCCCGCCTCGCCCCTGCCTAATGTGGGGTGGGACACGGGGCGGTGTGGTGATTATCTCCGCGGGGCGGGTGGGGAGGGAGTGCCCCGCCCCGAACCCGCCCCACTGCCATCCCTATGCATGGCCCATTTAAATGTGAAGTCCATTAGTTATTATCCTCTTTTTCGTAGGCTTGTCTCGCAATACATTTTCATAAAGAACCCATCGTCAAATCTTTTTAAGAAGAAATTACACCTAGAACTGGAATTAGATTTTCAATTTCACAAATAAGGTCACACGTTTAA
>CAIGRN010133400.1:0-14559 GCA_903798345.1 Fraxinus anomala
TTATTAATATTATGTTTAATAATATTATTATATTAATTAAAATATAAAATTATTACCTGATTTTTGAATCATTAAACTTTAAACCTGATTTTTTAAAATCAATCTTTAAACACCTGGATTTGTGTAATTTTCACTTATTAATTTGTCATGTGGGCATACATATGTAATTAATTGTGTATAAGACTATCTTAAAGTTGAGTCCAATTAAAGTGATCTAATAAAAAATTAAATTATTGGACTTAAGGCATCTAAATAAAGTGTGCGCATAATTATATGTATAGAGACCGGATCCAGTAGGGTTGTATTTGACGTTGAACCAAATACATATGAAAACTATACATAGGGTTATGGTCTCCAATTCATATGTGATTCTCATTCTTTATGTCATCTCCATCAACACAAGAATACAAAAGAAAGCATATTGAAGAAGAAGATCAAAAACTCACAATCAAGAACAAGAATTGAAAAATCAAGAATAAAAAACAATAATTGGAGCAATTAAATTGAAGAAATCAAGATTATGGAGCAAAAAGCAAAAATCAAAATCAAGAACTCAAAAATCAAAATAGCCAATAATTAAGATTCATAATCCGGAATCAATATACAGTATTAAAGAATTATTCCCAAAGAATTAAGATATGTACTGCATTATTAATTTTCTTGGTGATTTGATATAAAAGATCTTGGAATAAAGGAATTTAGGTTTTTAAGTTTCAAGTTTCAAAAGTTTTTAGTTTTATAAATTTTAAAACAAGTGGTATTAGAGCCAACTCCATGTTAAACCATTGAGATTGAAGAAAGAATTTTAGGGTTGAAATTCATGCTTTGGATTTTTAAATTTTGGAATGTGAATTTTATCCCTAATTTTAAATTTGGATTTTGGGAAAGTTTTAACTAAAATAGATTGTTAAATTAAGCTTCCAAGCGCTGCGGCGCTGAATTGCTGTTTTTTTATTTTACTATTATTTTATTTTATTTTTTGTGAAAACAAAAGAAAGAAAAAAATAATTAAAAAATTAAATGACTAAGGGGGCAATCAAAGTTCAAATTCTGAAACTAAAATTAATTTCAAATAATTAATTTTCTAAAATAGATTAACTGAAGCAAAATATTACCAAAGTAACCTCTTTTTCCTAAATTAATTTATTTGGAATATTAAGAAAGTTGTGTGTACGTAATTCATGCGAATATTCACCAATCCAAATGAATGTCAATATTTGGCCGAATTATTTGCACACCTGTTGTAATAAATATATGACAATTGTAAAGTTTTCCATTATGTGAACATTGAGTCGTCCAAAAATAGACTTGATGTTTGACCAAATTTATTGTCAATATCTGAATACTACATCAAGAGTACCACTTACAAATTAATATTTATGTCCAAAGATTAAATATCAATGTTGTGTCCGGTCTCTTGTGATGGAGTTCACCATTATTTGAATTTATTAATTTGAATTTATTGATTGCTCAATACAAATTCTCATGTGAACATGTTATTTAGATTTAAGTTTATATTCGGTTAATTCATCTACTTCTAGAATATCTGTCAACTAATCAATTGTATTCCAGTAACATTTATGGGTGCTAAGATAACTATTGCCAAGGAGTTTCTTGATGAAATTGAAAATCGCCTTGCAAAAGCCAATAAGACTGAAACTAGCATGCCTAAGAATAGAAACGGGGCGAGGAGGGAAAGGGCTCCCCCACCCCCCGTCCTGCTAAGCAATTCTCTGTCCCATGCCGCCTCGTTACCCATTTAAGGCGGGGCGGGGCGGGCCGGTCCCGTTTAATTTTTTCTTTTTAAAAGTTTTTGATAATTTATTTTATTACCCCCATTCATTAAATTAAGACAAATAATTTTAGTTTATATTTTCTATTAGAACTAATGAAATTTCGTGAAAATTTTCATTTAAAATATTGAATTCTAAAAATAAAAAATAAATAAACGGGGCGGGGCGGGGCGCCCGTTATCCGTCCCAACCTCGAGGCAAAATTCTTCACCCCGTCCCCGACCCGAATACTCGATTAAGCAGGTAATCTCCACTCCATTTGGGGTGAGGCCCCACGGGTATCGAGTTGTCGAGTTTTTTTGCCATCCCTAAACATGCATTTTGGTGAACTTAGTTTCACTAAAGTATAAAGGTAAAAAAATATATATAAGGGAGTACATCATGGAGATGTCTCATCTTACTTCAAAATTAAAAGCATTAAAGTTTGAGCTGTCTGATGATTTGCTCGTGCATTTAGTTTTGATTTCTATTTTTGCACAATTCGACTAATTTAAGGTCATTTACAACGGTTAAAAGGGAAAGTGTATTCTTAATGAGCTCATTCCATATTTTGTGTAATAAAAAGAAAGGTTAAAGCAAGATAAAATTGATACTACTCACTTGGTAAGTACCTCTAAGGACAAGTTATAAATAATAAGAAAGCTGCATCCGGTTCGATTCAATATAAACAGCGAAAGCGCGAAAATGATAAATCTGGCTATTACTTTTGTGAAAATTTAGGACACAAAAAGAGAAACTGTATTAAATACCACGCTAGTGTGTAAAGAAAAATACATTTTTCACTTTGGTTTGTTTTGAAGTTAATTTAGTTTCAATACCTAGACACACTTAGTGAATAAAATTCTGGTGCCACCACTAACATAAGTATGTCTATGCGGGTTGCTTGAATAGCCAAAAGCCAATTGATGTTGAAATATTCATCTATGTGGAGCGATGACAAATCAGTTAAGCTTAATGCTATATGGACTTTTAGATTATTATTAAAGACTGATTATGATTTGAATATGAAAGAGATATTTGCGGTACCGTCTTTTAGATGGAATTTGATTTCTATTTCTTGGACAAATTTGGTTACTCCTATTCAATTGGAAATAGTCAATTGATCTTTTTCTTAATTCAAATATTGTGGATACCAGTTTCTTATCCGGTTATGATAACCTATATTTGCTTAATACGGTTGCATCTTATAAAGAAATATTGAATGTGAATTAACGTGGTAGTAAACATAAATTAACCATGAAAATTTCGCTTCATTATGACACAATCGATTAGGTCACATATCTCAAAATAGAATGAAAAATCATGTGTCAGAAGAAATTCTTGATTCCCTTTATTTTCAGAATTAAGTGTTTATATTAATTATATTAAGAGAAAAAACACAAACAAAAAAAACGTAAGGAGATTACGTGCTAATAGGATTTCGGACGTCTTAAAATTAATTCATACGGATATACGTGGGTCACTCGCTTCGACTTCTTAGAATGGTCAACAATAATTTATGTTCATAGACGAATTTTTATTACTACGGCTACTTATATTTCATCTATGAGAAATCTCAAACACTAGATATGTTCAAAGCATATAAGACTGAGGTTGAAAATCAACTCAGTAAAAGAATTTAATAAGTCAAATCTTACCATAGTGGTGAATACTATGACACATATGACGGATCAAAAGAATAATGTCTAGGGACTTTTGCAAAATTCCTATAGTAATGTGGAATCGTCCCACAGTACATTAAAATTTCTCTAGCTAAAACACTAAGACTGCAGATTAAATTCTCAATAAAATTCTAAATAAAGCAACTGTTAAGGGGTTACAAATTTTTTTTTAAAGATTCCACTATTAGGTCAATTTTCGAAACAGAAAATATTTGATTCCTTGAGGAAGTAGAGTTTGCAGGGAGAGATATGATTATAAAATTAAAAATTTTCTTGAAAGAAGAATATGTATATATTTCTTCTGCTGCAATTGACAATGATCAGGATCAAGGATAAATTCTTGCTTTAAATCTTATTTAAGAAGCAATTTTGGATCAATATAATATTACAAAATCTCATATATACAATCATGAGATTGTTCCAGAAAAACAAACTCAACAACCTCAAGAACAAATGTCATTAAGGAAATTCACTATAAAATGAGATACAATTTTGAATGACTTTATAGTCTTTCTCTAAGAAAATAAGGATGGCGTAGATTGATTGAAAAATATCTGATTAATCAACTTTCATCAAACCATGCAAAGGAATAATTCTCAAGAGTTGATTGATACCATGCATAAAGAGATAAAGTTCATAAGTAACAATGACATTTGGGAATTCATCTCATTGCCTGAAGGTGCGAAACTCATTGGTTGTAACTGAATAATTAAAATCAAAAGGGATTCGAAGGGTGATGTGGAGAGATATGAAGCTCATCTTGTTACAAATGACTTTATTTAAAAGGACGACATTGACACTAAAGAGATTTTTTCTCCAGTTTCTATGAAACTCTTTTAGAACTATTATGGCATTTGTGACATTTTGATCTTAAGCTACGTCGGATGGTTTACAAATTAAAGAAATTCATCTATAGACTTAAACTGGTTTCCTATAAGGGTATCACAAATTTCATCAAATAATTATATCATTTGGTTTTGAAATTAATTCAGTTGATGATTGTATATATCACTAGTTCAGTGGGAATAAGCATATTTTTTGGTATTTTATATCGATGACATACTACTTGCCTGTAATGATATAAGCTTATTGGACGAAACCAAGAGATTTCTGTTGTGAAATTTTGAAATGAAAAACTTGGTAACGCCTCTTTTGTACTAAGAATATAGATACATAGGGATCGTTCTCGGTGTGTTTTTTTATTATCATAAAAGAGATATTGATAAGGTTCTTAAGATATTTAGGATGCAGATGTGTAAATCAGGTGATACCCCTATCGTTATGGGAAACAAGTTTAGTCTCAATTAATACTCCAAGGATAAATTTAAATAAAGAAAAATATAGAAAATTCTATGTGCTTCAGCGATTGAGAATTTAATGTATACTTAGGTTTGCACACATCCGAATATAGCATTCATTGTTGGAATGCTAGGCAGATATTTAATTAACTATGTGATGAAAATTTGGAAAGCAACCACTAGGCTCGGTATTTATAGATAACTAAGGATTACATAATCACATTTAGAAAAATCATACCAATTGGAGATCATTGAATATTTTGATTCTATCATGGAATATGAGTGCAAAATATTGTCACTGGGCTGCATATTTTGGATTGATTTGAAAGACTTTAATTATTTTGTGACAATAGCAGTCTTTTATTCCAACAGGAGCCTGATGATATCAAAATTTATAGACAAATTATGGATCCATTTACTAAATGGTTACCACCCAAGATCTTTCATGAATATAATATTCAAATGAGTATTGTATCTTTTGATGATATGTCATTTAGTGTGAGTTTGTATTCAGATGTCTGTTTTAGACACATATTTTTTATTCATGGATATTCGGTTTATTTCAGAAATAAAATATTCAATTCAGTTCCACTCTGATTAAAGTTTATGGTTGATCTCATCAAAGAATAAGGTATGACCAGTTGAAAATAGACATTTTTGGATCATATTACATATAATTTTCACGCTACACATCCACATTTGATCTGTGTCATTTGATTGTATTGATATACGTGACCATTGACATATTTAGTTATGATACTTATAACGAAAATCGCTTTGATCTTATATTGATATAATCAATGGACAAAATTGTTCGAAGATGCTTTTGGTTATAATAGCAGAAGTTTTGACGTCATAAGATTGTATACATTTATAAGGTAACATATATGACCTAAGTGAGAAATTGTTGTGTTTATTAATTTGTCATGTAGATCTACATATGTAATTAATTGTGTATAAAACTATCTTAAAATTAAGTTTAATTAAAGTGGTCTAATAAAGAATTAAATTGTTGGACTTAGGACATCTAAATAAACTGTGAGCCGAAATATATATATATATATATATATAGATACCGGATCCATTAAGGTTGTATTTGACGATAGACCAAATACATATGAAAATTATAAATAGGATTATGATCCTCAATTCATATGTGATTCTCATTCTTTGTGTCATCCCATCAACACAAGAATACAAAAGAAAGCATATTAAAGAGGAAGATTCAAAAATCCACAATAAAAGATAAAGATTAAAAAATCAAGAATCAAGAAGAATGATTGGAACAATTAAATTGAAGAACAAAACAATTAAGATTATGGAGTAAGAAGCAAAAATCAAAATCAAGAACCCAAGAATCAAAAGAGTCCATAATCAAGATTCATGATCTGAAATCAAGATCCAGTATTAAAGAATTATTCTCAAAGAATTAAAATATGCTTCGTATTATTAATTTTTTTGGTGATTTGACATGAAGAATCTTCGAATAAAGGAATTTAGGTTTTCAAGTTTTAAAAGTTTATAGTTTTATAAAGTTTAAAGGTTCCTAAAGTTTCAACAAATTTATAATTCGGAATTTGATGAAAGAACAAATATTAAACAACCAGTCCTGTACATCAGAAAGAAGATGAATCACAATACAGGATATTAAAATGGAGAAAATGACAATTCTACCTTTCGTTTCTACACATAAAAGTTCAATACCAACAACCTCGTTTGAACAGAATATCTGGAAGAGTATCAGCCAGCCATGCAAATTCGTCATTCACAATTGAGAATCCACTTGGTAATGCAGAGGCAAATTGATTGCATCGAAAATGAGCAACATCTTAAAGAAATCTCAACCTGCAGTGTGAAACCAAATAAGGAATATAGGCACAAGAAATATATTTTGATGACCAGAAATGAATATGTTTTTATTTAATCATGTCTGGCATCAGATATAAGGAAACACCATAAACATATCCAATGTATGTTATTGAAGGATAATTGATCCAAGCAAAAGTGGACTTTAATACTTAGTCTATACCTACTGACATGGACTTCAATTAACCGGGAAAAAAAGATAATTACCCTAAAATAAACCTAGAAACAGCCAATGATCCGGTATTAATTCTTATAAAGCATGTAACAGTACACAGAAATTTTTTATTTTTTTCAAAAAGCACTTGATATAGGTGATACAGAAATAAACTTGAATAAAATTGTAGTAAAAGAAAAGAACATATAATGCAATTCTGTCCAACTGAGCATTTTGTACATCCGTATTACCAGGCCGAAGGAAGCATTTTACATTCAATACACTAGACAACTAGACAACTGACAAGTGATACAACAATAAGACATTTGAATACATCAACCTATATTCATAAAGAAAGATTGATGAAGTCGATGAATGTTCCATGTATGACAGATGAGAAATATTCTAGTTTAACATTAGTATTGTAATGAGCCAAAACATAACATCAAATCCATATGCAGAGACAATGAAGAACGGAACAATTCTAAGGTTATACGGGCAATGGATGTGAACTATCACAAAAATACCATTAGAAATTCATGGACACTAAAAATCCCAAGAGAGAATGTTCAAAAATCAATTGATGGAGGTATGTAATTGCCCATTTGGCAGACTTCCCTCAGTCATTAATACCTATCTGGCTTCATCCGACTAACAATAGAAATCTGAGGGAAATGCTAAGATACAACGCAAACAACAAACTAAGGCTTGTTACACTACAAGTTGGGGTCAGCTACATGACCTTTTCCATCATTTAGAGGCTAAAAAAGAGGACACTTACTTAAACAGCTATACACATTCACTAAATGTCATAGGAAGTATCAGAGAGAAAATGATGGTCTTAAAGACACAATATAAAACATCGCACTTCATATTCATATCGAATAACAACTTCCTTCTCCAGTTGCTGCTGCTAGTCATAGCTGGAAAAGCCAAACCATGAGTATAACTAAATATATGAATAAGTATAACCATGAGTACATCACCCAAATACCCAGACTTTTAACTACGTTTCTATGAGTCACTGATAGCATGGAATATAATGAAGCATCACATTAAAGTTTCAGATTGAAACAGAACTAAGTTTCTTACTGACAAATTTAATAGCCAACGAAAACACGTCTCCAAAAAAAAAAAAAAATAGCAACAAAAATACAAGAAGATTCTCATACAAAGTGAACAAGGTGAAATGTTGCCAAAAATTATGGCAAAGACTGAATCGACTAAATCTCACCACTACTCCTGCAGGTGTTACTGACAGAGCTGCTCGACAGCAGCAACAATCTGTGCTGGTTGAACCACGGTCCATTCCTCCAATGTCCCAGCATAAGGAGTTGGCACATCCTGTGAGGAGAGACAAACAATTGGTGCATCCAAATAATCATGGAAATTCTCATTTATTGCTGCTGTAAGGCTGGCCCCAATGCCACCTGTTCGCATGCACTCTTCAACTATAAGCACCCGGTGAGTTTTCTTAACAGAATTTCCAATTGTGTAGAGATCAAATGGTTTCAAAGATCTAATATCAATGACCTCCGGATCATATCCTTTGTTGACAAGAGTCTTGGCAGCTTGCATGACATGGTACCTCATCCGGGAATATGTTAAGATTGTAATGTGCTCCCCAGGCCTCACCATTTCTGCCTCTTCCAATGACAATACATATTCTTCATCAGGAATTCTNAGAAGCACATGTTCAAAAAGGACAACAGGATTCTCACTGCGGATGGCAGCCTTCATCAGACCCTTGGCATTGTAAACAGTTGAACAGGCGACCAACTGGATCCCTGGAATTGACTGAAAGTAAGATTCCAGTCTCTGTGAATGCTCAGCCCCAAGTTGGCGTCCAACCCCTCCTGGTCCTCGGATGACTGTTGGAATAGTGAACTGCCCACCTGAGGTGTAGTGTAACATACCACAGTTATCAGATATTTGGTTGAAAGCCAATAGAAGAAATCCCATGTTCATGCCCTCAATAACTGGTCTTAGACCAGTCATGGCTGCCCCAACACCCATGCCTGTAAAAGAATTCTCAGCAATTGGTGTATCAAGCACTCTGAGATCTCCATATTTCTCAGCAAGTCCCTTGGTGACCTTGTATGAACCTCCATAATGCCCTACATCTTCACCAAAGACACAGACCCGAGGATCTCTATCCATTTCTTCCTCTAGCCCTTCTCTAAGGGCTTCAAACAGCAAGAGCTCATGCCTACACATGTAAAATAATCATCCAAGACTTTTCCAAGAATTCAATTATTCAGACTAAAGACACGTTTCAATGCATGAGTGGCATTGCAGGTTTTAGAAAATAATATCCAAAAACCATATAAACGTTAATCTGCATGTCAGCTTAGTAAAGTTCATTTCTTACTTCTGCTATGGTTTAAACATAGCATTAAATAATACATGGAGACTAGACCACGATACAGATAACAAAATAATTACAACCAGAACAAATCTGCCCCCTAACCACCTAGTTGGGACCTCTGTTAGTGTTACGGATTGCAAAGTAGAGAGCACCAACATGAGTTAAGATACATAGTGTGCCCTGATAAAGCATTAATGCAGTGATTTCAAGTACTGTACAATAACGTTTAAGTTTTTGACCTCATCTTAGTATCTTTACAGCCTGCTCGAATAACATGATAGAGCCAACAAATTTGGAATAGTATGAAGTTCTTGCTATATTATGTGTTGCATTGATTTTTTTTTTAACGAATAGAAGGGATCAAATAGGAAAGAATACCCTGAATCATAATATACAATCAACCAACATTTATTGAGTTTGAAAAAGAGTCGGTTCAAACAATCTCCGACCATTTTAGGTACAAACACTTCCCTCATTGACTACAAAGCTTTGACTTGTTTCAGAAGAAAAAGAATGTCTTTAAATATCTTTAGAAACTTCTTGCAGCTTTGACTTTATTAGAAGGGATTTTGTATGGATTCCTTTCCAAAAATTAGCAAACATATTCTTCTCAGACTGTTGCAAATATCTTTAGAAACTTCTTGCAGCTTTGACTTTATTAGAAGGGATTTTGTATGGATTCCTTTCCAAAAATTAGCAAACATATTCTTCTCAGACTGTTGCTTTGCTCCCATATTTAATAAGTTCTTCACTGATGATAAGAAGCCGGAAGGTACAAATAATATTAGCCCATCAACTTTAAATAACACACTGACATTAAGGAGCATAGTACCTTATTCCTATGTAAAATATTTAATTGGCCTAGCATAAAGAAGCATTCAGTTCACTTTCTTCATTCCCCAAGCTTGAAGAGAATGTAATAGTAATCAACTATTCTTGTTAACCCAAACAACTCATCCTCTCCATAACCAAAATATATTTTTGGCGGGACTACCATAAATACTAGGAAGATTTCGAATTCTCAGCTTGGTTAATACACTTTACAACTTCGATTATAACCTATTTATCATGTTCTAACTTCTTGAAATGGCCATCCAGATTTCTTTAGTTTCTTCTACTTCTGCTCAGACTTCACTCTTTGTGCACATTCAGATAATTCAAATCCCAAGTTTATAGATTTAATTTTAGACCCTTTATCTATTTTGTCCTCCATCAGTTGTGAGTCTTGTGACTACCACTTGAAAATGGTATCAGGCCCTTCAAGCTTAGACTGGGGAATTAATTTCTCAAATTCACTTAAGAATTAGGAAATATGGAACTATACTTCCACCATATTTGAGCCACCAGTACTCCATGAAACTTAAACACACCCCATCTGATCTTAGTACAGTCTAGACTCTTCCACAACCAATCTAGAACATTTGATGGAGACAAATTCCACCAACCATCTAGAGCGCGTAAGACTTAAAAAGCACCAGCATTTTGAAAATGGCAATTGGAATTGTGAACAAAAAAATATTCTATATAACAGTCTTTGATATTCCTGAGTTTGCAGGAGCCTGCAGAGCCTCCCGTCTAGAATTTATTAACAAAAATATCTGGACCAGCATTGTAACCCTTATGGGACCTTGCATTAAATAATATACCAGTTGACCAAAAGGTTGGGGGATAGAAAATTGTTAAGTACTAATCCTTAGTAATATACCAAAACATCTAAGGGAAAGGTAGGTCAAGTGTTCAGGTGAATTTTAGAAGTTAGAAATGTGAAACTCAGAAGTCTTTCTCTGGAAGCCTCCTAATGGATCCAAACTAGATATCTGAACTTATACTCTATAGATCAGAAGAAAATAATACGACGAATTGCTTCAATAAGTTAATAATTAGATCTATATCAATGCAGACCAATTAAAATCTAGTTTGGACATTGGCAAATCGCAGGCTTTGAATATGTTTCCACTTTTCAAAATGTCCTTGATATTGAAGACAACCTTCATTCAAGGATGCATTAACACTTAATTATTTCAAAAGAATATCCCACTTGTTATCTCATTCCCTACTTCATTCATTGGTTTATTGTAAAATATACCTAAGAAACCTAGTGTCTCAAATTCATGAGCATTAACTAGTCATAGTTTCTAACTTATAACAGCTGCAATTGATTCAAGGATGCATTAACAATTAATTATTTCAAAATAATATCCCACTTGTTACCTCATTCCCTACTTCATTCATTGGTTTATTGTAAAATATACCTAAGAAACCTAGTGTCTCAAATTCATGAGCATTAACTAGTCATAGTTTCTAACTTATAGCAGCTGCAATTGATTCTTTATATTACAGAACAGATGTTAAAAGAAGTGAACTTCAGTATAAATGCACCATTTCTGGTATCTGATAGGATCCCCTGCTGCTGCTGTGGAATATACTGATGCCTCAAATGCTGGCTGCTGCTGATTTAGGAGAAATATTAGGCAACAGATATTGTAACAGGATTTTGATCTACTGAATTGGCTGATAATTGAGGCTTGTTCCTGTATTGATTTGCTGAATTGTAAACAGATTTATTGAAATTCGTAGAAATTGAAAGAACAAGTTCAAGCATTCGAAGGGCTGGATTTCTCTTAATAGATTCAACCAACTACTCAATATTTGCATAACCATTCTGCTCCCCCTCCTATTACATTTATACTCCAGCTTCCCCCTTAGTCCCCAAACTACCCTTGATAATTAACTAACTGATATGAATGGAATAACAGACTTAGTTTGATCCATTGTAGCCTCAGCCATCTTAATAGGGGACTATCAGTATCTTACAACAATCATTGTTAACCATTAAGAGATGATCATAGGTTTTATAACACAAGAGTGAGTTTTATATATATAAGCTGCGCACCAAAAGTATATTAACTAAAATGAGTATTATATGGGAAGAATGATCAAAGGATGTAAAAGGGAGACACAATCATTCATACTACAAATATGCAATAAAAGAGCAAAAGGTTGTTACACACAACCATACTCCTCCACACCAGAATATCCATCTCCAAGTCTGTCTTAATAACATAAGAAATTACTAATCATTAAAACTCGCGGTTATAGATATCTCATAAATAGAGTGCATTTTATGTTTTCTGACATCTTTTTACCTACCTAGAGTATAATCCTCATCACCACACTATCTCCATCTCTTACATCCTACTTTCAGGATTTCCCAGCTCATTGGCTCTTCTTGTGCCATGAGTCCGATTGTATCAGTACGTTATGCATTAAATAAATAACTCTACTGAGCATGATATAAAAAAAATAAAAAATTATCTATAATCATGTGTTCAGGTTCTTGCACTTAGCAGAACATTACACATATGCACGATTAAAAGTGTTAGTGAAAGACATCACAAGTTGATAGAGATATAAGCATTACGAAGTTACACACTACATTTAGGTTTAGAATGCATTTGTTGAATGTGCCTACATATCCATCATATATTTATCTTGGGCTGTGCTAATCTAAATATAATGCAGATTGAAAAGTTGTATCTTCAAACCACATGGCAAAGGTTTATTAGGCATCGATACATGTTGCGATAGGATTCACTATAATATCAAATTTGAAATTGTAGTAAAATATAATTATGCATATTAGTATTTGTTTTGAAATTTGCACGCCACAATCACAATATTGCAATCGAAATGTCAAGCATATAAGCAGAAACACACGTGGAAATACACTCGAATAAGTATTTACAAAATAAGAATTTTACCCAGGTTTAGAAGCTGCTGAAGCAGAACTCTCCGTCTGCGTCTGATGAATTCCACACATACCAAAATAGAACAGAGTATTTTAGACATGAAAAATTAAAACGAAAAACATTAAGAGGGTAAATAGAGGCACTAACCGCAGTTGCTTTGGTGATAACCTTTTCTGGCTTGAAGCTTCCATGAACAGAACCAGAAACCGAAATCAAACTCGAATAAGATCTGATGACTGAATAAAAGAACACAAAAATTAAACAGAGAAATAAATATATCTAACGTGGATTGTTAAGCTAAGCTCAATAGAGCATCACTTTCCTAACCCATGAATAAAAATCTCATCTTTCATTGTTTCCACAATTAGTGGATCTTCACAATAACATATGACAATACATCCAAAACAAACAAACAAATTTTCTTTAAAAAAAAAAAAAAACCACACATAGAAAAAGAGAAAAATGAAACCTGGGAAAGATCGAATAGACGAAACAGAGAATTTATTGTAGTGGTCCGAGAAGGAAACTGAAGGTGATGCTACTCCGATTGCTTGAAGCATAGAAGCCATTTTTCTATACAATACAAAAACACCGTTCTCTATAAAATGTGAATATGTAAAAGAGAAAGATAATGAGAAAAACGAAGGGCTCAGCTGAGAGAGATTAAATAGGGTAGGTATTGAGAAAATTTTGAAAATGGAGGTGGCGGAGATTCAGAGGGGAAAAGAGAAGGTGGCGATGAAACCAGAGAGGATTCACTTCTAGGTGTACTATTTTTTCTTATTTTATTTAGCCATTTATTTCTATTATTTTTAAAATATATTTTTTCTCTCATTTTTAACCACATTCTCATAAAATAATATTACATATAAATTTAAATTTTTTCTTATTTTTTAACCATACATTCTCTATTAAATCACTATTTTAAAATATATTTTTACTAAAAATAAAACTCAAACAAGCAGTTATTTAGGCTTGATGTGTCAATTCTCATAGCTCACCATTTTGCCAACTAACTTTCCCAACATTTTGCGCCCAACCAAATTAATGATCTTCTTGCTAAGTGCCGCTATTTGCGTTCACAATTGTTATATATTCATCCCACCGCCCTATATTCATCTCTATTAAAATTTTAAGAAATTACTAGTTTCATCCTCGTCAAATTTCAATATTATCTTTATTAAATTTATTCATTTAAACACTATAAATCCACACAATTTTATGTATTCATCACATTCTAAATACAATTTCACACACTAGTCACGCAAAGGAATTCCTAAACTTAATCGTCAATCTTGCTCATTCAAACTCCTCGGACGTCGACAACTCCTTGCTATTTTCATCGTGGTTCTGCAAAATCTTGCACATGTTTGGTATACTGAAATTAGTTCAAATGTTCCATAAAAATTTATGTTCCATTCTCATTACTGAAAATCGGACCGGAGATTGAAGCCTTACGAGAAATTGAAGATAAACAAGTTAGAATCGTATGTATTCTCCTCTTTCCTCTATTTTTTAAATTTGTGTAATTATTTGATTTGTAAGACTACATGAATAAGGTTTCCTATGTGTTTCACGTGGAAATCGCTAACAATTAAAAAATTGTTTAGACGATTGTGTAAGGAACAAACCTCTCGAGACAAATTCTCAACGAGGGGTGCTTTATTTAT
>CAIGRN010133409.1:0-10013 GCA_903798345.1 Fraxinus anomala
AAAAAGTTACTAAGGAAAAAAGTGATTGATCAGAAATTTTAAACCTCGTAATTTACATTTCCACCAGATGGCAGATGATGATGCTTGACGAACTGTAGCACTTGATATGGCACCACTTGCAGATATGATGCTAACCACCTCCAGAAAAATAATGTTTAGCAACAGTTAGCAAAATCCTCTCAGATACGTCATCATGTACATGAATGCCAGTTCTAAATCAAGTAACAAAAAAGCTCTTGGCCTGGAGGGTTTAATCCCGGGCCAAGCAGCATAACTCATCAAGTAAATGCACATCCCAGAAAAAAATTGTCAAGATCTCCAACATGCAGAAACTTGAAAAACTCGCTTAAACACTATATCGATATTTTTTATATAAAAGAAAAGTATAAATAGAAACAAAGAATCACAAAAATAGAGATCCAGGTGGTTCCTTTCAATGACTGATTGTACTAAAGATGCATAAGAAAACAAAAGGAAACACAAAGTAAAGAATAGGTGGATGAAACCAGCTCTATTAATATAAAGTTTCAGGTGAAGTGTTTCTACAAACGAAGGGATTCAATTATCAAGAACAAACTAAAACGTTGTGATTTGAGAATTGTAAACCTTTAAATTAGTTTTCGAATGTATTTTGAATTACCTCAATTGGATTGGAAAAGAAAGTTACGATAAAAAGTATTGAAAGCATTCCCATCGATGAGACCAGTGAGCGCGCCCTCTCTTATAGGTGAGGCGTGTGCCTCAACCAAAAATGGGGGCGCCTAAACAAGCAGGTACTTACCTCAGTGTAAAAATGAGAAAAATTCAATTTTCTTTATTCTTGTTTTAGTAACAATTCAATACAATCTTTTTGACATCTTTTATATACCAAAAACTCAACTAGAATGTGAGAAACCTCCATTCGACCAAAATTTCATGATATTCTACATTTTTCGGAGGTGAAGAACAAGTTTATACATCAGATCAAGGGAAATCATACAAGGAATTGACGATTCATAACTCGAGTTCAAGAAAAGAGCCAAGAAATTTGATTTCTCCTACTTCTTTCATCTTTCTCATTTCCGAATGAGTTTTTCCAATATTCTTGTGTAATTTAATTATAAAAATGTTATGCTAAGTTTTTGTTGTATTGGATAGATGATGAACCTTATTAGTTGTTATTTTTAATTCAAGACTCATTAATTTAGTAATTCTTGAGTTTTTGATTATTTATGCATAATTATTTTATTGTTTGAATGCTTAATCACCATTTAGATAACTTGTTGTCTATTTATAGTGTTGGGAGGCTCACAATAGGTAGAACACTATATATTTAACACATGGAAAATAGATATTATAAATAATATGTATGGCTTGCAATTGTGTGAAACAATCGTGTTATTAAATGCATGTTTTTCATATTAATTTAGACTAGAAATAGGTCTGGGTCATATTAAGCATATGTTTGATATTTCTTGGAAAAGGTATGAAATAAAATTGAATTATTGATTGTCATCACTATTAGAAAAATAATACTACTTTTTATGTGTCGATAATTGGAAATAACACTAATAGAGGAATTCGGAAATTCAATACATTCATCTCCTATTTGATAAAACCATTTTTATTGTTTTCGTAGTTAAATTTAGTATGAAAAATCAAAACAACCTCTTTTGTGTTACTCTCTATCGAACTTGAAAATAATTAGTAAACGAACTTAAACATTATTCCTCGTGGGACGATAAGTGTAAACCAACTTTATGTATTATTTGTCAATACTTTTATTTACGAGTTAGTTTTGAACAAAAATATGTGAGTTAAAAATAATTGTTTAATAGAGGGATTGGAAGAAAATTTGAAGACCAATAAAATACCACCAATTCTAAGAATAGAGAAATGCATCCCAAATTACACTATAATAATTATCGGCGATTTTTTAAACTACCCAAAATCAATACTTCCTAGTTTCTCTCGTAAATGATGCCACACAAAGGGGTAAAAATAAGTGGGAAAAAAAAAACTCTAAAGTAGGCCCTTAGTTGTCTAAAGAGCCTATGTAGCTCAAATATGTTATAGCTATGATAAGAGATTATTAGGCTGGAACAGTAACCTCAGTTAATTTGGTTCAGCCACTAAATACTCATTCAACCAAAGTGACATATGAGCTTAAATGAGATCTTCACTTGCCATAAGGTAAATCTCGTATTTCTATCCAACAATGGGATATCATACTTTACTGTTGCTATGCGGAACAATCAACCTCGCTCTGATGTCACATGTTATGAATTTCGATCGCAAAATAATGACGATAATTAAATAAATAAGAAGAAAAATAAATGCCAAAATTTACGTGAAAATCCAATACGAGAAAAAATCACGGGCAGAGGAAGAGAACTTCACTATAATCAATAATAATTGTGTTTACAAGATCTCAATGCACTCAATTGAAATCTAAAGCTCTNCTCTCAAAATGTTGTATGAATCTTCTTTATTTCTATACAAGTCGTGCCATATATATATGAATCCTAGAAAACAAATTGTAGAAGAATAGGATTCCAAAATCACGTAAAAAAACGAAAACAGCCTTGAGCCAGATAAGTTTGTCGCTCAAGCGACATGTGGGCGATAGGCGAGTGATGGGGCAGCTCAGGTGAGCAATAGGACAGCGTCGACGAGCAACCAAATCTTGGGTTGTTTTCTATCGGGCTCGCTCGAGCGTCTAGCTATGTGACCACTTTTTTCTCCGGTCCATAATTTTGATATCTTTAAGACCACTCCAACTGAAATTCTAATACTCACTAGAATTTGGGTCAAACTACAACAAACTTGTACACTCACATTTACAGTTTAAACGCAAAGAGACCACTATAGAATTTGGAGATAGCCATGACCTTGTCAGCTGTCTTTAAATTGATACCATATTTGAAAGAACTCCTCAAAATGGTAACATAAAAGAGTCCTAGACAAATTCTAATTTAGCATATTTCACTTTTTTCATTAATCTAAGCAATTCACAATTCATTTATAATAGAATATTAATTCATGTTCCATTGCAACAACGAATAAGAAAATAATTGTTGAATACTTACCTCTCCTTGCTTCACTTTGTTCGCATTCATAGTAAATCCAACAGCATTTGATCTCAAACAAAATTATATGTTTGGGGAATAATTAGAACGATGGTGTAAATTAGAGATGTTCGCTGTCGCTGAGCTCTTGCTCGAACGACAAGGTTAATCGGAAATTTTTTAATTGTGATTTCAAGGCTTTTTATCCGGTTTATTCATACCTAACCCTATCATATAAATACAAGAATGCCACAGAACGTAAATTCCAAGGTTGAAACATAGAGAGAACTTGAGAGCTTCTTCTTTATTCAACCTTCAATGATTTGATTATACTTGATAGATAAAACATCACTTCCGATTAATCCAAATACCAAGCTTATTGAGGAACACAGAGTTATTCAAGAATCCACATGACATAGACGAATCCACAAAGCCAAGAGGGCTTTGATATTACAGTCAAGGAGTTGGTACAGGAACGCGCAATCCAGGAGGGCTGTCAAATTACAGTAAGGAGTTGGTGCATGGAAACGTAATCTAGTAGGGGTGTTAGAATCCTAGTGAAGAGTTGTTGCGAGGCATGCAGGACTGTATTATCTTCAGTCACGAGGTCAGAAAGCTCATGTCGTCGTCTTTTCTAACGGACTGTAAGTTTGATAATTTATAGTGGATTTTGACCGGCAAATAATCGAAGTTTTTACCCAATTGAAATTTCTCCGTGAGCATTCTGTGTATTTTTTACTGCTTTATTTACTATTTTCATGTTCTGCGATATTCAAATATAAGATAATTGGATTGTATGCTTAACCATCTAGAGATAATTAATTAGTGACTTGTTGCTGGTTACAATTTTTAATTTCGCACTAATGCCTATTCACCCCATCTAGGTGTAGTTTAGGTCGAACTATGTAAATTTCAAATATGAAAAGCATTAAGCTTGAAGAAGTCATAAAGCCCACACAAACACAAAACAAATTAAAAGGAGAATACATCAAAATGCAAGTATGAAAACGTGAAAAGTGAAATGTCAAAAGAAACATATAGTTTAATTTTCACACAATTGTGGAGGAAAACAAAACTCAGCAGAAACATTATGAACTAGGAAAAAAGAAATGGGGAAAAAAAAACTCAAGCGAATGACCCCCAATGCCAAAGCCAAGAAGGTCTAATGAAGTGACAAGCCCCTTTTGAGCATTCAAACGGCATTCTTGCAGTAGTAACTAGCAATTGCTGTATCTATCCAGTTTCCACTTCTCTTGGTGTGCACCTATTTATAGATAATATATAATTATTATTATTGATTGTAACAAAATATTGGAAAAAAAAAAAAAAAAAACACATTAATTAAACCCTAATAAGGCCAAAACTGTTGGAATAAATGGAATTTGGCCATCATATTTTCTAGAATAATTTATGTATTTGAATCCAATCGAGTGTCTCATAACTTTCCATTTATGTATGTGAATGTAGTCAAGTATCTCATGGCATTCCATTGATGTATGTGAATCTAGTCAAGTGTCTTATAGAGTTCCATAGTTGAATCTAGTCAAGTGAATTAAATGTTTTGATAATTCCTATGCCATTTTGATATGTATAAATAGGACCACATATTGCAGTATTTTTCAAAGCAAATAAGAAGTTCATTTTTAGATTATCTCTCTCCAAGTTATCGAAATTATTTTGCCTTCAAACTGGTATGAGAGCCTTGAAAAAGGAAAACAATGTCCAACAACAATCTTGTTTCCCTTATGGCTCGTTTTTAATAAATTTATCACACATAAGTTTTGTAGAAGGAAAAAGGTGATAACTTTTATATATCAGCTCACACATATTACAATGAATGTGTTATATACTTATATGCATAGATCTAAGCCATATGTGGTAAAATGAAAACGTAAATGGAAATAGTGTGAATACGGAAATAAAACATTTGGCTTGATTTCTGTGATTGTATTATTCCTGGAGTTTGATTCCTTGATTGTTGGTGTGTGTTGTAATACTTTTAATGGAGATTATCGGAGTATTATTGGAGTACAACCACCTGAAAATGAAAACCAATTGTGTGCAGCACAAAGAAACCTCTTGAAGAATGAAAGACAAAAAGATAGAAAAACACTTTTTTCAAATATGTCAAGCAATTAAAATTTCAGTTTATGAGAGGATATCCAAGGCAAAGAGTTCTCAAGGGGTGTGAGAAATTCTTCGAACAACTTATTTCGGCCAAGATCAAGTGAAGAAGGTTCGTTTGCAATCCTTGAGGGCAGAATTTTAGAAGTTGGAGATGAAAGACAATAAAATGATTTTAAAATATTTTACGAGAATTAATCTTACAGTGAATAAGATGGCATCAAATGGACGAATTATGGAGATTGAAAAAATTGTTGAAAAAATTATGCGAAGCCTACCAAGTAAAGTTCATGAAGTTAGAATTATCCAAAGAAGACCTCAAATTACTTCTTTTCATGATCCAACTTTAAAGTCCCAGTTCACATTTACGAGAGGCCGTGGCTCTCATCCTGGATGTGGAAGAAGTCGTGGACAAGGAAGAGGAGGTGGAAGATATCTTTATGATCAACATGGACGAGGAAAATGAAATGAAGAGTCAAAAGATGTAGAGGAGAAACAATCCTTTCACTATTCTCAAAGAGGAAGAGGACATCAAAAAGGTAACAAAGCCTATATTGAATGTTTTCATTGTCAAACTTGGCCACAAAATGAGTAATTGGTGGACAAAATATTCAAAAAAAGAGGTGAAGTCAGCTTTATATACGAGGATGAATCTGAGAATTCTCATGAAACTTTATAAATTGCTTCCGATGGAAGTGTTGGAAATATTTTGTATTTGGATAGTGGTGCCAACAGGCATATGACTCGTAACAAGAGTTTATTTTCAAAATTTTTAAAAGTTAACCATGGGCAAGTAACAATTGGAGATGCTAAGTCCTACAAAATTCAAGATGTATTGCTTTTAGAACAAAAATCGGGTAGGTTGAAAAGATGTCTGAGGTAACTGAATTGGAAAGTAATTTGTCGAATGTTGGCCATTTAATGAAGAAAGGTTTTGATATTCACTTTGTTGATAATTTTTGTATCACTGGTTGCTAATATTAGTTTGGACTTAAATATTGTTGCCCAAAATTGATGTTATAAGTGAAATTTGCGAAGTGTGTCTGTTGTGATAACAACGTCGAGAGCCATTTCCATCAAAATTTAATTGGGAATCACATTCACCATTGAAGCTTATTCACACCAATCTTTGTGGTCCCATTAGAATTTCATCTCTTGGAGTTAACTAATATTTTTTGTCATTTGTTGATGATTATACCAAAAATTTGGGTTTATTTTGTCAAAGAAATATCCGAAACTCTTTCGTATTTCAATGACTTTAAAGTTCAAGTTGAGAACTTTTCGGGTTGTCAAATAAAAAATCTGAGAAGTGATGGAGGAGGAGAGTATTTATCTATTTTATTTGAAGGTTTTTGTCAAGAACATGGCATTAGACATGAATAAGAGCTCAGTATTCACCACAACAAAATGGTGTCATCAAACGGAAAAATAGAACGGTTATGGAAATGGCTAGATGTATGCTAAAGAAGAAAAATATGCCAGGTGAATTTTGGGCTGAATCAGTTTCATGAGCCATTTATTTAATCAATAGATCACCTACAAAGAGCTTGAACAATTCTATTTCGAACGAGGCTTGGTATGGAATGAAACCAAGTGTTCATCACTTGAGAACATTTGGTTGTCTTACTTTTTCACATATTCCAATTTCATTGAGAACCAAGCTCGACGACAAATCTAAAAAATGCATCTTCATTGGCTACAGTGAAAGGACAGGCTTACAAGCTTTTCAATCCAAAAACAAAGAAAATTGTGATTAGTAGAGATGTTCGTTTCGGTGAAAAAATTTCTTATGATTTTTCAGATTTTTCAAATTCTTCAAATTGGCAGATTTTGAAGAGAATGAATCTCAACCATCAAAACATGAGGTTGATCAAAGAAATGAATCTCCTCAAAATTTACCATCAATAGGTGGAAGAAGGACATGAAGTTTGGGAGAAATTTACGAGCAAACTGAAGAAATGAATAAACAATTCCAGTATTCTTTGCATTCTTTGCAGTAAAGATCCAATTACATACGGAGAAGCTTCAAAACAAGAAAATAGATTCAAGCCATGAATTAAGACATCAATGCAATCAAGAAAATGGTACGTAGGAGCTTATTGCTTTACCTCCACACAAATCTTTGATTGGTGTAAAATGGGTATTCAAAACAAAGACAAATCCAGATGGTTCCATAAACAAATACAAAGCAAGATTAGTTGCAAAGGGATACAAGTAAAAAGAAGGTGAAAAATACAGCGTGGTATTTGCTCCTGTTTTTAGACTTGATATAATTTGATTGATTATTTCTTTTGCTACCCAAAATGGTTGGCAGTTGTTTCAAATGGACTTGAAATCAGATTTTTTGAAAGGTTTTCTTCTCGAAGAAATCTATCTCGAGCTACCACTTGGATTTGTTAAAACAGGCGAGGAAGATAAAGTGTACAAACTTAATAAAGCTTTACATGGGTTAAAGCAATCACCTCGTGCATGGTATGGATGAATTCATGATTACTTTGTGAAATTTGGTTTTTAAAGATGTCCATTTGAGCACACACTTTATATTAAAAGAAATTTTAGAGGGAGATGTTGACTGATTTCAAAATTTCCATGATAAAAGAATTTGAAATGACCGATTTAGGAGAATTGCTTCATTTCCTGGGAATTGAAGTTCATCAATCAAAGGCAGGAATTTGTATTTCTCAAGAGAGTTATACAAATGAAATTTAAAAAAAAAAATCATGATGGACCATGCAAATCCCATTACTATTCCATGTGTCACAGGTCTAAAGTTAAGTAAAGAATGTGAAGGAAAGCTTGTGAATCCAACCATGTTTCGAAGTTTAATTGGAAATTTGATGTATCTCACAGCCACTAGACCAGATATTAAGATATGTCAAAGGAACCATTAATTATGGCATTTTCTATTATGTGCATGTTCCCATCAAACTTTTTGGTTATACTGATAGTGACTTGGGAGGAAATATTGATGATTCTCGAAGCACTTCTTGCTATGTTTTCAATCTTGGAAGTGGTGTAATTTCTTGGTGTTCAAAGAAGCAACAAATAGTGGCGCTTGGTTAAAAGGTGTTCTAAAAGGCATGGAATTTAAGCAAGAAGGCCCTTAAACATCGTATTGTGATAATAGTTCAACCATCTCTGTTTCAAAGGACCCGGTTCTACATGGAAGAACAAAGCATATTCGTCTTTGTTTTCATTTTCTAAGGGAGCTCGTTAATGAAGGTGAAATCAGCATCGAATATTGTCGAAATGAAGAACAACTTACTGATATTTTTACAAAAGCATTAGGAGAACATATTTTATCGAGGAATGTTGCAGCTTTGGAAGTTAAAAGCAAATTCGTTGTACGGGAGGCATTGTTGGAATAAATTGAATTTGGCCATCATATTTTCTAGAATAATTTATGTATTTGAATCCAGTCAAGTGTTTCATAACATTCCATTCATGTATGTGAAAAGTGTCTCATGGCATTCTATTCATGTGTGTGAATCTAGTCAAGTGTCCTATAGAGTGACATAGTTGAGTCTAGTCAAGTGAATTAAATGTTTTGATGGTTCCTATGCCATCTTGATATGTATAAACAGGACCACATATTGCAGTTCCAAATTATTTTGCCTTAAAAAATAACTAATATAAAATGAGCGTAAACCTATTATGATTACGAATAAATACACATAAGTAAAGATTAGGGGGTGGTACCAGGGCTATTCTTTTTTTTGCTTCTTGCTTGAACTAGGTGGTCTGCTTCTAACTACCCTGGCAGAGTTAGGCATGGCCGATCCACCTGCAGCCATCTGCAATACTGGGGGAGAGGCAAATGGGTGGTGGCACTGCACTGCTGCCTGAGTTGCGAAAGTGTCGAATTCCTGCAGAGGTGGTGAGAAGCTAGGAGGTTGCAGGGCAGGCAGTAGAGCTTTTGCCAGAACATTTGAACTGTAATCTCTCGGCGGCCCTTCGTACAATTTTGCTCACCGCTGTTGATGTCCGCAAAATTATTAAATATGATACTTCCTGGATGTGGGCTTGGGTACAGTGGCAGGGAGTGGGTCGACAGGCCTGTACACAATGGCATCGCTGACGGCATCGTCTACTGGACGAAATTGCTGATTCATTGGAAAAGTTGGAGCTGCCGGAGTGTAGGTGGAGGAAAGTTTGTTTAGGAAGGCGGCGACAGTGGTGGGTGACACCATAAATGGTGTGCCGCTCAATAACGCTGGTTCTTCTGGAGCTCCCATCATTTTCTTGCACGAATTCCTTACAAAATAAAGTAAAAATATATTAATGAACAAATTAAATTGGCTTCAATAAATTCTTAAACCCTAATTAAGTAACATATCTTGAAAATTTTTGTATTCTATCTTCACACAATGAAACTTTAAAAATTGAGGTCATGTTCTGTTTGCTATTTTCATGCCATTTTCTATTTTCTAAAACAATGAAAATACATTCTCTTTTCCGTTTTCAAAAATGAATTTTTGAAAAAAAAAAAAAAATTGGCTTGAAAACTCAAAACTTCAAAAAGACATTTTGAGTGTTTTCAAGCCAAAACACGGGAAGATCTGAAAACATGGAAAACGACCCCCTCTTTCTCCTGCGTTAGAGCGCCAGAAGAAGTGCCACATTTTTCCTTGACAATCGACCACCACCCGCCACTGAGACCACCGGACCCCACTACCATTCGAACCCACCCCCTCGCCTCCATCTTCAACCTTTTTTCATCACCTTGCCACAGAGTTGTTTAAAACAGTCCCAATCACCACCCAAAACTGTGCTACCAGTCACGATTTTTGCCATATTTCCATCGCCATCGGCCACCATTTTGATCGCGGACCACCACCACTC
>CAIGRN010133435.1:0-10849 GCA_903798345.1 Fraxinus anomala
CAAAAATCAAATGTCAAGTTTCATTTTTCAAAATTCAGATATTAAGTTTCACTTTCACTAATTAAAAATCAGATATTTTATTTTTAATTATTAAATATTAATTATACAATTTTCATTCTAAACCCTAATCAATTTCATTTCAAACTGGTAAATATTTTCCTCCTCTTCTCTCGCCTATCCGTCTTCTCTCCTCTCTTCTCACTCTTTCTTCTCTTCGTGAGCACCGAAGGCGACACACCATCGGTACCATACCGCCACCACCACACCGTCGGCGCCCAGCAACCCGGCGCACAATCTTGCAGGGCCACCACCATGCTCGGAGCGTCGCAGCGCGAACTTGTGCAGCACCGATCACCTTCTCCAAGAGCTATGCGCTGCGATCACCTTCTCCAGGATCCTACATATGAGATCTACTACATTTTTGGGGATTTAAATTTCATACAACAATAATTAGAATTCGAATTTGCAAAAATGTGGTTTTCTCGTTTCTCTCTTCTTTTCCGATTTTATTGTGGTCGGAGTTGGGACTGATTGGTGGTGTATGTGCAGATGGCGGTGTTGGGCTTAGGGATTTTGTTGGTGGGGTGGTGGCTATGCTATAGTCGTGTTTGAAGAGATGGTGGATTTTTAGGTGACAATGGTGGTGCGATGGCTGATTGGAGGTAGAGGTAGAGGTGGAGGTGGGATGTGGTTGTTGGAGCAGGCGGTTATGGGGATGGGATGCAGCGACGATGTGGAATAGATCACCGCTATGCACAAAGCAGTGACACTGTTTCTCTTGTCTTTTTTCAATTTTTTTATGAGACTAGATGGTGTTGACGTGGTGGTGGTGGAGGCGTCATTGGTGTTGATGATGGTGGTGGCACATCGTGGAGTGGAGTGGGCTGCGGGACGGTGGAGTATGTGTTAGGCTGTGTGGTGGCTGTTTTTTTGGTGATGGTCACAGATTATTTGGTCGTTTGTGACCATTAAATTGGTTAATCTGTGATCGATAAACAATATATGACGAATGAAAAATAAAAATTATGACTAAGAAATAACGTGTGACCCAAAGAATTGTTAATTTGTAATCGATAATTTGACAATTTGTGACCGTCTACTAAATTTTGACTTATAATATTTGTGATTTGTGACCGATGAATAAATTGTGACGTGTAAATTTTTTTTATTTGTGACCGATGAACAAATTGTGACATATAAATTTTTTGAATTGTGACCGTAAAATAATTTATGACATACAAAATTTGTGATTTATGACTTATTATATAGAATTTGTGACCAAATTATATCGAATTGTGACATTAATATATTTAATTAATAAAATGTATGTTTAATTAATTAATTTAAAAATTAAATTTAAAAAAATATGAGATTTGAAATTTTAAACCTAAAAAAAATCTGAAATTTTAAATTTTAAACTTTATCTCTTAAGAATTGATGAAACTTAAACTCTTAGAAATGAAATTTGGGAATAATACATAAATCCAACATCTAAGAATTACATTTCAAAAATAACAAACTTCAAATTTTGAAAAATCAAGTGTTAAATCAAATTATTAAATATTTTTAATTATAATATAATACAATTGCTCCAATTTATTAAATTTCAAAGCCAAATCATTCTCTTTCTCTCTCTACTCTCTTCTCTCTATCCTCTATCTACCCTTTCTCTCCATCGGCCATCAACTCCGGCGAATGCTCCGACGACTATTCCGGTGATCACTCCTGCAGTCGCTTTGGCGAATTTTTCGACGATCACTCCGACGACTGTTCCGACGATCGCTCTGATGACAGTTCCGACAGTCGCTCCGACGACAATTTCGACGGTTACTCCGGTAACTTAAAAATTCCAGAAATTTAAAAATTGGAAATCACACCCCCACCCCCATGAATCTACCTACCACCACCCACATTCACTGACACGTGACATCCGTGACTAATTGTGACCAAATTTGTATTCAATGTGACTATCTGTGACCAAGTCAATCATAATTGTGATTGTATGTGATCAGGTCACAATTGACACAAAATTGATCACAATAGGTCACAATTAACACAAAATTGGTCACAGACCATCACAATAAACACATAATAGACCATAAGAGTCACCACAAATAAATCTACCCGCATCGTAGACCAGCACCACAATCCACCATCAGTCGCCGCCACCATCGCCACCAATGCACCACCACTACTACCTTCAACTCAAATTCATGACCATAAATACAACATTTATTGACTTATGTTATCTGTGACTAATTGTAACTAAATTTGTGTTCAGTGTGACTGTGTGTGACCAATTCAATCTTAACTGTGACCATATGTGATCAAGTCACAATCGGTCACAATTAGCACTCACAGGCAGTCACAACTAACACATATTTGATCACATGAGGTTATCACAAACAATCTGCATACACTACAGCAAATTGGATCAAAAAACCACCAACAAACTCCAATAATTCAAAAATCAAATCTACCGCGTAGATCGATAGAAAATAATTGATTTTTGTTGTTCTGCGCTAAATTTTTTCCTACCGCCATCAACCACCACAACCCACATCACCACCACTGCTTCCAAACTACCGTTGCATCCTCAATAACAACCACCATCACCATCTCTACAATGAGAAATGAGAATATCTACAAAGAGGAAGACCAAAGAAGATCATAAACACTCGTCTCACACTCCACCCGCCACCGACAACACCACCAACACCACCTCGCCACCACAACCACACACAAATCGCAAAACTACAATTGCTGGAAAACCTCAGCAGCAACGCTCATCACCCAAAACCACAAACTACAGACATCACCGGCGCTCAACTACAAATCACAACTCACAGGTTGACATCGTCGGTTTACATAGCCTCGGTATTATGCAAATCGAGAAGAGGTGTTGCGCATATCGAGAAGTGACCTTGTACACGGTGGCCCTCGTGTGGTTGTTCGGAGTGACGGTGGCCCTTCGACGTCTCGAAGTGAAGAGCTGCAGCAGACGCCTCTCGGTGGTGATAGCGTCGAGCACAGTGGTGGTTTCGTCTTCACAACATTCGCGTGGTGGTTGTCGCGGCGCTGCTTCTTCAGAGCGCCACACTCCACCCGCCACCAACACCTGGACCACTACCACCATCACCCACACCGCCACCACCATCATACCATCAACATCACGGCCAGCAAAAATAGCACCACTGCCTCATGTACCAAAAATCACAACCACCATTTCCATTACACCACAACCACCAAAAAATCCCCAAATCCATTGCAACCGCCGCTACTAGTGCATCATTACCACCGCGATACTGTCGGTAGTGAGGCATCGCTGAGCACAGCGGTGTTGCTGCACTGCGCTTGATGGTCGCACGATACCGCTGCAAGATGAGCATATCGAAGGCGCGTTCTGCTGGCCGGATGAGTAGAGAGTGAGGGATAAAGAGAGAATGTGGAGAATTGGGAAGGGAAATAGACGGGATGGGGTGGGATTTTGGGGTTGGTTTGTAGATAAATATAATTTTATAATATTATTATTAATATTTAAAAGATAATTACCACCTGATTTTTGAATTTTAAACTTTGTCCCCTTATTTTTGAATTGTAAACTTAAAAATTAGGGTTTTGGGTAATTTTCTCTTTGTTTTCTCCCAAATCTCGTGAACCCTTTGCGCCACCACCAAATCTTAAAGGTTTTTGAACGTCGACACCAAAAAAAACGAATCTCTAACCGCTTCTATTGTTACACCATAAAAATCGAACCTAATCTTCATCTGATGCGATTATCCAACTACACCAGAAAAATCGTCGGAGGCATTCGTGAGCTGTTCGGCGATGGGTCCCATCTTTTCCAACATAATTTATAGCAAGAGACAGTAAGTTTGTTGTTAGGTTTACATGGGTGTGGATCTAGTTGCAAGAAATCAATATTGTTGCATGTAATCCCAAGTGATGTTTGCTTTGGTGGATTTTATGACCAAATTCGAGACCCGTTGAAACTGACTATGTTGGTGCTGGATTTTATGACGGGGGAAGGTGATGGTGATGGTGGTGGTGGAAGGTGATGGAATTACAATTTGATTGTCCTGCTTTTTTTAATGTTTGAATATGTTGTTTTATCATTTTCATTTCATTAAGGTTGATAGTCAATTTTTTAGTAGCTTGAATGGAGTGGTAACTAGAATTTCAATAATTGCAATGTCGTGTTTGTATTTTGATTAATGTGGATTCATGTTTTGAAGTGGCATTTTACTATGAAATCCGAAGGTTGACACTCAGCTTAATTTGGTAGCCTGAATGGTGTGGGAACTGAAATTGCAGTAATTATACATGTGTGTTCGTATTTTGATAAATGTAGAGTCATGATTAATTACATGTGTGTTCATATTTTGATTAATTTGAAGTGGCAATTTACTCTATCTTAAAGGTTGACATTCGATCTATTGTGGTTTATTCCCGAGTCACAATGATAGGAAAGAATCATGAAGTATGTCATAGTTGTAGACAAAATGGGCATTTTTTTGCGGTCTGTCTGGGGAAATGTCGTTGCTAATGGTGCAAATATGCATTCGTCAAGTGTTTTGAGATGGAGAAAGAGAGTAAGAACAACGGTAGATTATTCAATACCTGTAGTGCAAAATGTGGATATTGGGAGTGGATCAAAGATGGTGAAACAAGCAGTAAATCAAGTGCAGTTAGCGTTACTTTGAATAATCATGTGACGAATGAAGGAGCTAAAGAACTATCTACCGTGTTTGAATCTCGATGTCGATTAATTGATCAACAGGATGTCGAGATTTCTGTTATCGTGCCAGTATGCAAATGAAGTGCAAATGCGGATGGGGATAAGAAAGGAAAGGGACATGAATGAGTTGTAGTGGTTAATTTAATGACATTATTTCACTTATGTATTTTATAGATTAGTAGTTTGATTTGGATGTACTAGTTAAGTAGCGTGCTTTCGTAATTGTAGTCCCTTTATGAAAACTCGAATTCCATTGTCTACATGGTGTTGTTGTCTCTTTTTTTTAAGTGCAGTGTGGATGCATGTTTTCCAGGCCACACTCGTTCTAACATGCTTGTACCTTGGAGTACATAATATCAAGGAAAATGAGATTGCATTTAAATGACGGATGTTTTAAAACAATTCAATTTCCACTTCATCCAAATAATTTGAAAATATTTCATAACTAATTGGTTATAACCATGATAGCATTTATATTTTAAAACAATTCCCGTTTCCACTTCATCCAAATAAGTTCAACACAATAACCATGACAACATCTATATTACATTCAGTACATCCCCCACAACTAATTGGTTATCCATTAATCGAATTAGCTTAACAACTGAAACTTCAAACTCAACGGCTCTCCCACTTCATATGTCACTCGCTGGATCTCCCACATAAATTCCCCATTCCAATACCTATAGCAAAACCAAGGTTAGTTGACATTAAATGAGAAGAAGAATTGATAGGTTCATAATAATTTGTATTTACCAAATATCTATTTCCATGTTCATTAGTCCAACATCATGGTTTTGCGCCATTGTTGACCGGTAAATATGGAACGTAGGAAGGTATTGCATGATATACTGTACACAATGAATATTAATACACAACCCGAAAAATATGAAGCAACCTCAACTAATTAGAATGAACCCCATAATTACCTTGACCATTTGGGCGAATCAAACTAGATGACTATAAGTGTTGTGTAAACTCAAGGCTTTAGTTTGCACCCTACATGGAAAAATGTTAAATTTATCAGTCATACGTATCTGTACAAAGGAAAAATAATCATGAATACATATATACTAACCATTAGGAGTTGTGAATATAAAAACGGAATCAGCATTGAATGTTGTGCTTGTTGAGTTGTCTGAAACACAGTTTCACCATCTCCAAGATTACTTTTGCGTGTCTTAGGTTTCTTCCCTTTAGTTGCACTACAACCTGCCTACATCACAACATGTCTAAATTATACTTTCTTTGTATTCGTACTCGAGCTAAAAAAACTGATATGGCTTCCAAATAATGTAACTTACTAGCTTTATTTGAACACGATTCCAATGGGGACTTATCTTGAAGTTTTAGGAGCGCCATTTCTCTTTGCCCATTTTGGATCTCATACGCTACCGCATCTACTACCATTATCTTGTGACGCCACATAATCAGATGCTAAATGCGAAGTATGCATGGACAGGACATTACTCCCGCAACTTGACTTCGACGTCGCCATCTCTTTACACCGAACTTCAATCTATTCCAATATAGAACAAGATTTCACATCATCATCAAAAGTGATGTTTGCCAACGTAGCGAATGATTTAACCATCTTGTCGTACATCAATTGTGCAGGGGTACTAACCAACACGTCATAGTTCACTGCAACCCTCATGTGGGACATGATCACATCCCTCCGCCATCTCCATAAAATATATTTATCTATCAGTATTTTGACGTCATTTCGTATTAGTACTATGATCGCATGCCTATATAGAGTTACTCGAAACTCAAATAAGTGGCAGTTGCACATGATTTCACATTTGTCCTCAATACTGAGACGAAATTTTTTTCCTATAATGATGGTCATGTATGACATCTTCGTGTAACTCGTACGTCGTCCTCGAACATCATTCTTTAATAGATATGTGCTCGAAATATACTTTGCCGACGAACTCTTTTTGAACTTCCCTAAACTTTGTAATTGTGTACACTGCCTGAAATTACTTCTCCATTTCATTCCACGTTGTACAAGGTACCATCTGTGGAAAAGACTTGAAATCTGCTTGAAATTCATTCTCAACCTTATTCCTCAATGCTCTTTTATGTTGTTCAACAAATTGCTTCAACGAGGTCTTCAAAGCACATACCCGTCAAAAAATGCATTAATGCTCTCACTTCGTTGAATTGTGGACGTCCCTACCCAAAAAGTGGTTCTCAAATAGCAAGGTACCCAACGGGCTCTATTATCGTAAAGACTTGACAACCATTCATTGTCCTGCAAATTATGCGTTCCTATCATCGCTATCCAACCTTTTTCAAATTCTTCAAAAAATTGATAATCATACACCAATCCTTGTATATTATAAATATCAAAACTTTATCAACATGAAATTCAAACTTTTCTGGCAACTTTTTCAATATGTGCTACAAACACTACATATGTTTTGTATTGGGAAACACGATTTGAATTGCATTTTGCATTACCTTGTTTCAATCAATAATTATCCCATTGGGAGCTTAGTCGTTAATGTACTGTAGTCATATCCCAAAAAGCCACACAAATGTATCATTATCCTCATTTGATATAAGACCACATCCGATGTGTCGAATGTTCGTGATGATTCACTCCAACAAAATGGGCAAACGACGTATCATACTTGTTTGTTAGGTATGTGGTATCAAATGTGACAACATAGCCAAACTCCATAAATGCTAGCCTACTTCTATTATTTGCCCAGAAAACATTTTTTTAGACGCGGCTCTTCATCTAAATCTATACTGAAGTAGAACCCAGAACACTGTGCTTGCATAGCCGAAAAATGGGATTGTATTGCTGCGACATCACTTTCTCCAAGTCTTAACCTCCTAACTTGTTCAACATTGTTTCGACAGTCCTTCTCCACGCAGGTCATATTCTCATATCCACCCGCCTCGACAATTGCGGAGTTGTAACTTTTGTGCAGCGGTATTCCTGCAATGTTATTTACTTCAAGCCGCTATTTCACCTAAGCACTTAACTCTTTGTTGCATCGATACAATTTGGATTTCGAATGACTTGTTCTATGGTTGTAATCGAGATGTACTATGTTAATTCTCTAAATTCCACAAATATCTAAACATGCCGTCAGTCTGGCTTTACATCCACTTAGCATGGTAGCGGTGCCTTCAGAGAAACGCTTATATTATTGACTTTTTTCCCTTCATGACTACAAACAAATGTAACATATCACAGAACTCAATCATCATCCTTTTTCAAATTTCTTTTTCTCGCTAGAAAACCCAAGTTGTACGCATATATTTTATAAAACTCGAAAATTTTTGTCCTTAAACTTCATGCCCACCTCAGACACAATCGCACCATCCCCTCATGTTGCACCATCACCCAGTAATTTCGTATTATCGATAACATTCTTGTCATCTGACTCCACCAACATAACAGCTTGGACGTCGTCCAAAATTTATTTCCATGCGACATTTTTAGAGTAGCATTTTCCAAACATAGGTTTATACCATGTTTGATCCACATTTTTACAAAAATTATTTTCTTCAAAACTTATTTTCAACCACATATTTTTCAATAAAATAATATTGAGCGTAAATTTTTTTTAAAAATTATTTTTTAATTATATATTTTTCATCAAATCACTATTATTCACTTAATAATGTGCATCATAGAATTTGTATTATTCACTTAATAATGTGCATCATAGAATCTTAATTTGATTTTACCGAATTGACAATTTTTTCAGTAACAATAGTGTCTGCCATTAATTATGGTGACTGAATTGAATTAGATTCCAGTGATCCAACTGTATATGTGTAATGTGTGTGTGCATGTATCATGTATGTATTTCTGGTTATAATCACCTGAGGTCAATTCCAACTAGTCCGACTGCACTCTAACGTTCTCTCTCTACAATTTTTCGCTCGCAAGTGGCTCATTCTGACAGCGACCACCGACATACACGTGCACCTCAGAGTCTTACTGTGCGCCGGGGCTGTGTACCGTGCGCCGGCGCCAATGACTAGATCGTCATCTACACGACTCTTAGGTGCTATCATTTTACTCCTCATAGCTTCGCTGCCGTTCGCCGCCGTATCAGGGGATTCGCAGCTGCTCGACGGAGGTGACGCCAATGCCACATCCGACGGCAACCGGACTCGGCCGAAGGAGGACACGTTTGCTGACATGATTGATCGTGCTCTAGAGAAGGAGTTCCCCGAGAATGAGGATCAGAACGAAGGTTTTTTTTTTTTTTTCCTTCCTGCCCTGCCAAGAGATACATAACATTATTATAGCTTTCTTTCATTTTAGTTGAATCTATTTATTCTTTCCTTCTGTTACTAAATTTTTTTTTTCTACTAATCACCCTACAAATGGAGGACTTCACTTTAAGATTGTAATTTTACAAAATGCTATATATCTTTAATGCCCATGCTTCAAGTTGACTATTAAAAGAAAATTGTTGCAATATAAATTATTCAGTGCATGTAATGACATCAATTTATTATTTGTTATTTATTTTTTGTGAGACGTTAAAAATTTTGCATTTTGTTTCCTTTTTTTTTTAAAACATTGAAACACTCCTAATTTTTTTTATCTATAGTTATTTCATAATGAAATATGGTGTATTTCTTCACAGGCAAGGTTTTTGGAAGCTGTTTTTGCCTATAAGAAAAAGATTGGAATATGTTTAATTCACCAAGGATGGATGGCCCTGCCAAGAAGGTATGCTCAAGCGATGATTATCTTGATATATTACAGGTGAAGCAAAATATCGTGGCATTGTAATGTTGGCTTTTAGTTTGGATGATATTAGTGCATGTTTGGGCCACAATATTAGACATTAGTGGAAGGGAAACATTCAAGATTTTGATTTCCTTCTCTTCCTTGATCTTGTTCAGCACTGTCCCGCCAAGCTTACCGAACATGCTTTTATATTCTAAGCTAAAAAAATTTCACGATATCTAGCTAATTGTGTTGATTGTGGATTTTCTATGTAGTAGTATAGTACATCAATGTAAACCATAAGGCTCTGTTGGGACCCCAAATTTCGGTGAAAACGGAAAACAGACGTGTATATGATGTACCAAATAAGGGGAGAAGTTTAAAATTTATGTATTCTTTTTTGTTTGTAGTTTAATCATATTAAGCATATTTAAAAAAATAGAAATAAAGTAAAATTTTATTTTGGTTGGAATAAAATGTGAAAGAAACCAGCTTTTAAAATTCTTCTCTTTATTCGCCAAATCTATAATCAAAGCAGAGTCTAATTGCTGGTTGAGCATGTTGTGCATCGCAGAAATAATAATAGAGAATTCTGATAATGTATATTATGATCTCATGGTAATTTTCTTTCTTCAACAAGCAAAGGTGTATCAATANCTATAATCAAAGCAGAGTCTAATTGCTGGTTGAGCATGTTGTGCATCGCATAAATAATAATAGAGAATTCTGATAATGTATATTATGATCTCATGGTAATTTTCTTTCTTCAACAAGCAAAGGTGTATCAATAATATATTTTGAACTTGTTTTGCAGTATTCTAATCTTATAGAGTCTATTAAACGAAGAATGAAATATGTTGAAGATTATATTAAGGTATTTGTTCGATGTACGATGATGCTTTAGTCTTGCATAATCTATAATCAGTTTGCATGCTAGGTGATTCATTCTTGAATCTTAGAAGGAAGATCTTCCTCTCTGGTAATGTAGTACTATGATGTATCATAGTTGAGAAAGTGGGTTTAAGTGGACTATGTTCAATTTTTTTTTTTTTAATTCACATTTGATGACTAATCATTCCGTTAAGATGGAAGAGTGGCAATATGATGAAAATTTGTGAAGCTTTGTGTTTAATGAAGGCACTATGCTGATAGATGCTTTATTGGTTGTATATTTTAACAGGGTTATCAGACCCCCATCTCACATTATCTTCCTTATTTTTTTCCGAATGTATTTTTGCGAAGATAACACCTGCATTCTTTTCCTGCAAATTATCTTCAGTCTGTAAACCCGGAGTTAGCTATGCATGTAGAACCCATAATGGATCTCTAAGGTCCATCTATAGTTGATGAGAATTTGGAGCCTATCGTCGCTAGGTTTGTATCTCTTCTATGAAATG
>CAIGRN010133439.1:0-12550 GCA_903798345.1 Fraxinus anomala
TACAAGTTTTCTTACTTAAGTACGTTACGTACTTAAGTAAGAAAACTTGTATGAATCAAAGTTTATAGCATGTTTAGATTGCTCAACTTACAAGTAGATAAAAAGAAATAGTAGAAATTCGTGGATTTTACTAAATGTGTGCATAAAAAAATGTTAATAATTGTGAGTCTTACAAAATATGTATCTAAAATTTAAAGTTTGACCAACCTATTAATGAAGCCCATCCAAACATGCATTTAAATAAAAACTTTAGACAAATTAGAATGGATTTTGTCATTTGTACAAAGGTTGACATCATCGCTGTCATTTACCTTGTAAAAAAATAATTGGATGAAAAACTATTTTTTTTTTTTTTATAAAAAAAAGACTACCAAATGATACTTTGTGACGTGGTAAAATGTAAACCATGATATACACCAAAGTGTACACTAAGTATGATTGAGTTAAAATATACTTTAACGATCCACGTTTGCTTAAGGCTCTTGAAATTTTAGAATTTCTCAATTAAATAATCTTACTAATGGAATATCCGAAGTAGATTTTTCCATGAATAGAAAAACATTTTAGTCCATATTTGTCTCTCATTTATTCAAAACTCTTTTTTCTACATACTCAATTTTAATTACACATTCACACAATAAAATATTTTACATGTAAACCCAAAATTTTTCTATACTTTTTAACAACACATTTTTCAAAAATTCATTATTCAAATTAATTTTTTTCTTTCAAAAAATGTCACCAAACAGGGACTTAATAACTATACTTTGAAGAAGAAATTGTCTCTTAATAAAATAATAAATATTGCGGAAAAGTTCATACTCAACAAAATAAACATTAAATATAACAATTTATGATTGACGAATAAAATTTTGCATCTGTCTTATTTGATCGAGGGGCAAAGATAGATAGATACAAGTTGCCATCTTATGTTAACTGCTATTTTAGGTGAGATGTCCGACTAAAGAAATTGACTTGACACACACTTTTAACTCGATCAAAAAGTGAGCACAACTCAAAACTAGTCAACGAGCAATAAACAAGGTTGGGGTGAGGATACAAGGCGTGGGATCTACTTAGAATGTGCCCATTGTTGGTTTGCAGATGTAGAAACTAACATTACTTTCTGAAAAATATAAAGGGGATTAATACCCCATTTGCTGGCTATTATTTCCAAAAAACAACGTTTTAAATAATGATTTTTAGGATAATGTATGGTTAAAAAGTAGAAAAAAGTTTTGAATTTACGTGTAGATTATTTTATTATGTGAATGTGTGATTAAAAATGAGTATGTAGAAAAACGTTTGAAAATAATAATTGTCAAATACGGGTTAAGTAACAATTGGGAAAGTAAAGTTACGAATGGCTCTCTCATTAGTCACAGCAAAAACATAAATAATTTAACAAATTTAATTGTGCGAACACAATTTCATCCACAAATACAAGAATTGTGTCAACGAAATATTTCGTCGATAATAAAATAAAAATAAAAAATTTAGTTATTCATAAATATTATTATAAAGATAAATTAAAAATTATATTTGAACTTTGTCGTCAATAACATAGAAAAATATAAATTCATCACATCAACAATCAACAACCAAATCATCAGTGACATAGCCATTGACAATCAATGTTAAGATTTATTGGAAGTTGAGATCTCCTATCCATTTATATTGTTTAATTTGTAGTCCACACAATTACAATTGACATATAATGAAAAATTAAAATTGATGTTAAGGTTAAAAAATTAAAATTGATAACAATTTTAATTTTTAATGATGTGTTATTTGTAATTGGTTGGACAGCAAAAATGGATAGCAGATTTCAACTTGGTTTATTGGTGATGCATATTTTTGGTGTTTCAAAGCAACTGTTTAAAATTGTTCGTCCTTTCTGCCGCACAACCAACACAGGTGAAACCACTACGTGTTGCTCGTCTGACCAAATTATCTTTCACGCCTCCACCACTGAATTCCTTGGTGGCGCCACCAACTTCTCTTCCTTGATCTTGACCACGTAACTCTGCTTTCCACCATTCCTTTTAAAATTCATTTTTGATGGAGTTACCGTAACGATTGAGCCTTTAGGATTTGTCACACTCACAGTGTAGCTTGTTGCATTCTCGCCAACATGTCCTAGTAACCCTCGACAAGTATGGATACGAAACAGCACCGTTCTCAATCTTGAGCAATCCGACAGATGCCAACGGTTACTTCCTTATAAAACTATCTCTCCAACTTGAAGATGGTTGCAAAGTAACTCAATGCAAAGCTTTTCTACAAAGCTCTCCTTTGAACACGTGTCAATTTGCGAGTGTCGTAAACGATGAATCAAATGGAGTTGTTTTATCAGCATATAGACTCGTAGGAGGAGAGAAGAGCAAGAGATTGTACTCCGTCGGGCCATTAGTTTACACTTCAGAACCTGAAACAACTCCAAATGGGTACTGATTGAGAGACCTTAAGGTTTTGAAGATGTTTTTATTTACTTTTGGTTTGCTTGTATAATGTATTAGCTACATTTAGGTTCCTGTCATTTCCTAAATGGAATTTATTAGTAATTATTTTGTTTAATTTTCCAAGAATAGTATCTATTCAAAAATATTGTTTCGAGAAACATAAAAAACTTAAATCATTCAACATAAAAATGTTCATTACCTCTTCGATAAACTTTTAGTTTTCCTTTTATATATAATAGCGCAGTCACTATAAAGTAGCAATATTTAGCTTGGCATCATTCATTTTCAATACCACTTATTAATACCATATTTTTGGTGTCACAAAGCAACTATTTAAAGTTCTTTTCTTCTAAAACTATTTAACAAAAACGAATGATATAAAATCTCAATTAATGCCCTTTTCGCCAAACAACCAACACAGGCGAAACCACTCGGTGCCGCCCACCTGACCAAATTATCTTCCCCACTGAATGTCTTGGTGACACCGCCAATTTCTTAGCCTTGATCTTCACCACGTAACACTGCTTTTCACCGTTCATTTTAAAATTCATTTTTGATGGAGTTATGGTAACAATTGCACCTTTAGGATTTGTCACCCTCACACGGTAGCTAGTTGCATTGTCACTAACATGTGTAACTGTCCTATTAACAACAATAGCCAAATTCAACGGGTCGGAAGCTTCAAAAGCAACTGAAATGGCTGGATAATTCAAATTCCACGGCTTAGACTGCTTCTTCACGCAACTCACAGGCCTCCTAGCAATCTGTTGTAACTCTCGTCGAGTAAAATTTGATGCACAAAGAAAATGCATATAATCATTAGGAGTTAAATCATAAACCAGTCCTGGATCAACAGCCTTTTCAGGATTCACATGCCCTGCCCCAGTATCATATATTGTTGCTAAATTATAAGATTTTTCATCAAGCAATGGATTCCCTTCAAGATCTTGAGTATAAGCTGTGGTCATTAAAGCCGATCGGATCATCGCTGGTGACCAATCAGGGTGGGCCCCTTTCAACAGAGCCGCCACTCCGGAAACATGCGGGCATGCCATTGATGTCCCTGAAAGCACATTAAATTCAGTACGGCGCTTATCAATAGCTAGTTCAGTAGGTGACACGCCATCGGGCCAAGCCGCCAAAATGTTTACACCTGGTGCGATAACATCAGGCTTGAGCACATACAAGGAATCAACGCTGGGACCTCTTGATGAGAAGGATGCTACAACAGGCGCCGGTTTTACTCCGATTTCAGTCCCCCGAAATATTAGTTTTGCTCTTGGGTTTGGGGTGGAGTGTATATAGTTGTGAACGATATAACCTGCAGATTCGGTAATGGCGAGGCCGGGAATCAAATAAGAATCAGCGGTAAGACCTTCTCCGATATGTGCTATGTTAGCAATCACCACGCCAACCCCACCAGCTTTCTTGACAACCTCACCTTTAGAAATGCGGCTTGTGTCTTCCGTGCCACATACCACAATCTTACCACGTACTAATTCTTTGTTAAGTGAGTCCTCCATGCAACTGGCAGCCATGAAACTTCCGTTGGCAGTGGCATTTCCGGCATAAATAATTGGGAAATAAGCGTTTTCCGGCAAGGGATCCCCGCTATAGACTGATGTGCCGGTGATCACCTGCCCATTTGCAAGCAAAAGATCAGCTGGAAATTTTCTGTCAATCGTGCCAGCACCTACGGTGGTGATCCATGGAGCAACATTTATGACCGTCATTTCACTAGGACCATCATTGCCAGCCGATGCCGAGACAAGAATACCCCTCTCCATAGCACCAAATGATCCGATTGAAATTGAGTCCAGATTATATGGCATGGCACCAAATGAACCAAAACCAATGGAGATTGAAATGATATTGACGCCGTCCTCCACTGCCTTATCGAAGGCAGCAAGAATATCAGAACCCATACAGCCTTGATTCCAGCAAACTTTATACACTGCAATACGAGCTTTAGGTGCAACTCCCACCGCCACACCGTGGGCATAACCAAAAAGAGAGGCGTTGCTCACGGCTCTACCGGCAGCGATGGAGGCGGTGTGGGTTCCATGGCCCAATGTATCTCTAGCAGACATAATTTCTTGACTTGCATTGAATCTACCTCCATATCCGGCACTAAAATATCGAGCGCCAATTATTTTTTTATTGCAGTTGGCTTTGGTAAAATTTTCACCTTCAATGCACTCGCCTTTCCAGGTAGTCGGGATCGGCCCAAGTCCTTCATCATGGAAGCTTCGGCGTTCCGGCCATATTCCGGTGTCCAAAATCCCAATAACAACATTAGAGCCCGAATCAGACTCGGTTAACAGTTCAGACGGGTCGACTGAGGACAATCCAAGAAAGTGAGTTGACCGAGTTATGTGTAATTGGTGCAGGTGATCGGGTATAATAGCTAGGATTTCGCGACGATTTTTGAGTTCATGCGCTTGTTCTGGGGTTAGTTTAGCAGAAAATCCATGGAAAACTGTTCTATAAACATGTAGGATTTCTTGGGCTTTGTCGGTTTGGCTGGATTCAGGATATGAACTAAGGCTTTGAAGAGTGGATTTATACCACTGTTCAACATCAGCAAAAGCAGAAGGTTTCAAATCATTTTGAACTCTAACAATGAAAGTTTGAGTTTTATCAAACTCAGTTTCAGAAGAAATGAGTAAAAATTGAGAAAAAGCTATGAAAAAAACCAGAGCAAAGCATTTAGCCATGATGGATTTGAGGGAGATAAGATAATTTTTTATGTAAATGTCATTGAGCATTTATAGAAGAAAATCCACCTAAAACATAAATAAGGAAGAAAAAAGATAAAATAGCATTATTGTAAATATCATTACTATTCTTTGAATAGGCATCCCACTATTTTACGTGGATTTTCTTCTATGCTTAATGAAATTTATTTCAAAAAGAGTAATACTATTCAACATTAGTTGTATTATATCACCGATTTGGATGACAATTTTTATTACTAAATGATAGCATCAATCAAATAAATCATTAAAATTAAATATGTGTGGCTTTTTCTTTTTTTTAATTATTTTTCTTTTTTTTAATTTAATTGTCATTAATCACACTTTTAAAGTAAAAAAAAAAAAGGAATAATGAAGTTCTAAATGTGTTCTTTTGCGTGAATGGGCATTCCTCTGATTTACGTGGATTTTCTTCAATGCTCGATGAAATTTACTTCAAAAAAGGTAATGCTATTTTACATTAATTGTGTTCCAATTTAGGTGACATTATGTGTTACTAAATGATAGAATTAATTAAATGAGTCATCTAATTAAATCTATATTTAATTTTCTAGGTATTGTCACGTAGAAGGAAAAGTAAAATGTTAATTCTCAAAGAGTTCAAATAAATTAAAAATGGTCCTATATGAATAACACAATATTATAAATTTTTTTTATCAAAATAAAAATATATTGCATCAATAATTAAACATTACGGTTATGTGTATTAAGAATATTTGTTACAACGCTCGAATCATTGCATGACAAAAAATTCCTTTTCTTTTCTTTTTTTTCTTTGGAAAAAATAAAACTCAAAAACCGACTCAACTTGAACAAGCTAGTTTGGATTTTATCGGATATTTATTAATACCCGTTTTAACCTACATATATTAACACCAACTTTTTAAATTTTTTGAACTGATTCTTAAATCTTTGCAGTTGAATTGGTTCTTTGAGTCCTTTTTCTCTTTTGAAATGACGTTCCAAACAGCCAAAACTCCAAACTTTTAAAACCAAAGTACATGTTATGCCCATTTCAAAAATTATGAAGGGGAAAAAAAACTCATCCTATGCTTTAGCCTAGAAAGATTTTTTTTTTTTTCTCCCTCCCTTGGCCCCGCCGCTAGTCATACATATTTTAAATCTCGTTAATTCTTTGACTAGTTAAGAATGGAAGGATATTAAGGAGGTAATCAAATTTTTATACGTTGGTTATATTATAATTTATCAGAAGTTGAAAAATGGAGATTTGGAGTTTACGCATATTGTCAAATGCGATCATGTAGAGGAGTGACAGAGTTGGAAAAAAAAAGGTGTATATGCTGGAAATAACTGTAAAGATTTTTCATATTAATACCTGCAAAACAAAGCACAAATGCATCCATGGATTTAAGCATGCAGAGATTTGACTAGAGATTTACAGGAGAAGATCCTTTGAGGACCCCTAATGACTAAAGTTTCTCCCTGCAAGTTTTAGTGTTCAGGGAATTATTTACTGTAAATCGGCCCCTAAACTCAACCCACCTAGAGATGATATCTCGATCTTTTGTTTGTTTTAAATTGAATAATCTTTCAATCTATATTTTTATTTGTATTTTTATTTTTATTTAAGCAACTCGTCTATTGTAAATTTAAAGGGTTAATTTTGATGCGGTAACTATTGCACGAGCTATTGCAAGAATAATGTGCCTAGCCCTCGACAAGTATGGATATGAAACGGCACCGTTCTCAATTTTGAGCCATCCAACCGATGCCAACAGTTACTTCCTTACAAAACTATCTATTCGACTTGAAGATGGTTGCAAAGCTAATCATGCGAAGCTTGTCTACAAAGCTTTCCTTTTGACATGTCAAATTGCGAGTGTTGTAAACAATGGATCAAATGGAGTTGTTTTATCAGCAAATCGACTCGTTGGAGGAGAGAATAGCGATCGATTGTACTCCATTGGGCATTTTGTTTACTCGTCAGAACCTGAAACAACTCCAAATGGTGTCACAAATCAACTATTTAAAGTTTTTTTAAAAAAAAAACTATATAACACAAAAGATATAAAATCACAATTAATGCCCTTTTCGCCATATAACCAACACAGCGAACCACTCGGTGTCGCCCGTGTGACCAAATTATCTTCCCCACTAAATATCTTGGTGACGCTGCCAACTTGTCAACCTCGATCTTGACCATATAACACTGCTTTTCACCATTTATTTTTAAATCCATTTTTGATGGAGTTACTGTAACTATTGCAACTTTAGGATTTGTCACTCTCTCACTGTAGCTAGCTGCATTGTCACTAACATGTGTAACTGCCCTATTAACAACAATAGCCAAATCCAACGGTTCGGAAGCTTCAAAAGCAACTGAAATGGTTGGATAATTCAAATTCTACGGCCTAGATTGATTCTTCCCGCAACTCACAGGCCTCCTAGCAATCTGTTGTAATTCTCACTGTGTAAAATTTGATGCATATAGAAAATTCATATAATCATTGGGAGATAAATCGTAAACCTCACCACGGCGACCCCACCAGCCTTCTTGACAACCTCGCCTTTGGAGACGAGGGTTGTGCCTCTCGCTTCACATACCACAATCTTACCACGTACTAATTCTTTGTTAAGTGAGTCCTCCATGCAACTGGCAGCCATGAAACTTCCGTTGGCAGAGATATTTCCAGCATAAATAATGGGGAAATAAGCGTTTTCCGGCAAAGGATCACCGCTATAGACTGATGTGCCGGTGATCACCTGCCCGTTTTCAAGCAAAAGATCAGCTGGAAATTTTCTGTCAATCGTGCCAACACCTACGGTGGTGGTCCATGGAGCAACATTTGTGACGACATTTTATTAGGACCTTCATTGCCAGCCGATGCCGAGACAAGAATACCCCTCTCCACAGCACCAAATGATCCGATTGAAATTGAGTCCAGATTACATGGCTCAGTACCAAAAGAAACTACCACCAATAGAGATTGAAATGATATTGACGCCGTCCTCCACTGCCTTGTCAAAGCCGGCGAGAATATCAGAACCCATGCAGCCATTTTTCCACAGACCTTATATACTGCAATATGAGCTTTAGGTGCAACTCCTACCGCCACACCACGGGCATAACCAAAAAGAGAGGCGTTGCTCGCGGCTCTGACAGCGGCGATGGAAGCGGTATGGGTTCCATGGCCCAATGTATCTCTAGCAGACATAATTTCTTCCGTGCCATTAAGTCCACCTTCACGGGCTTCATATCCGGCACTAAAATATCGAGCACCAATTATTTTTTTGTTGCAGTTGGCTTTGATGAAATTATCACCTTTAATGCACTCGCCTTTCCAAGTAGTTGGAATTGGCCCAAGTCCTTCGTCATGGAAGCTTCAGCGCTCCGACCATATTCCGGTGTCGAGAATCCCAATAACAACATTGGAGCCCGAATCAGACGCGATTAACAGTTCAGAAGGATTGACTGAGGACAATCCAAGAAGAGTGGATTTATACCACTATTCAGCATCAGAAAAAGCAGAAGGTTTCAAATCATTCTGAACTCAAAACAATAAAAGTTTGAGTTTTCTCAAACTTAATTTCAGAATAAATGAATAAAAACAGAAAAAAAAAGCAGCGCATAGCATTTAGCCATGATGGATTCGAGGGAGATAAAGAAAGAGAAGACAATTTTTGTAGTAAATTTCATTGAGCATCTATAGAAGAAAATCCACCTGAAACATAAATAAGAAGGAAGCAAAAGATAAAATATCATTACCCACTCTAAATAGCATTACTCTTATGTGAACTGAACGGGGCATCCCACTGTTTATGTGGCTTTTCTTCAATGCTCAATAAAATTTACTTCAAAAAGAGTAATACTATTTAACATTGGTTGTGTTATAGTAAGTGACACGGTATGTTACTAAATAATCGAATTAATTAATGAATTATCTAATTAAATTACACGTGATCAAAAGTACGACTTTTTTTTGTTATTATTTAAGAGTAATTAATCATACTTTCAAAGTAAAAAAAGAAAAAGGATAATGAAGTCATAAATGTGTTCTCTTATGTGAATGGCATCCCACTGTTTTATGTGGATTTTCTTCGATGCTGAATGAAATTTACTTCAAAAAGAGTAATTACATACACATACACCAACTTTTAAAATTCAAAACGATTCTTAGAATTTTTTTTTTCAGTTGAATTAGTTCTTTTAGTTATTTTTCCCTTTTGAAATGAGGTTCCAAACAGCCAAAAGAATAAAATTGAATTATTTCCTAACACAATTGGAGGCACCAAAACTTTTAAACCCTAAGTGCATGTTATGCAAGTTTCAAAATGTAATTTAAGTGAATTACTCGTACTTTTTATCTATAAATTTCTTAGATTCGCGATTACTTCTTACTTATATCAATGCATTTCATCAAACTCATAACTTATAAGCACTTATCATACATACTTTAAATCTCGTTAATTCTATAGCTGGTTAAGAATGGAATGATATTAAAAAGGGTAATCCAAGTTTTTATATGTTGGTTATATTGAAATTTATCCGAAGTTGAAAAACGAAGATTTGTTGTTTACACATATTACTAAACGCGATCATGTAGAGGAGTTTGAAAAAAAAATGGCGTATATGCTGGAAATATCTATAAAGGTTTTTCCTATTTATATCTGCAGAACAAATCCATCCATGGTTTATTTAGAAAAAGGGTGCCTTCACATTCCGCCTATGTAGTCCTATTTGACTAACATTATTTCAAAATTCTTTAATTTTCATACGCATTTTTAATCACATTTACACAATAAAATACTTTAACTCGTAAACCTAAATTTTTCTCTACTTTTTAATCATACATTCTTCAAAAAATTACTACTCAAAACTCAATTATTTTCAAAATAATGACCATCAAATATAGGCATAAAATAGTCAGAATTCGTTTTGCTTTTTATAAATCATGAATTTTGTATCTATCTATTTTTCTCTTTATATAGACAAATATATATCCTACGAACATAATAGCGTCCTCGTTGTTAATGGCAATTGTTTTGCAAGGACGAGACGCGCTACTTTTCTTTGTTGTTTCTAAAATCGTAAACAAAAATATCAGATTAGAATGGATGAAACAGTGTGTGAAGAAGTACATTGACCTAAAAACCCTTTAGAACTCCATTGTCAAAAAATCTTCAACCTCGTCTCTGACAAAATTTAGCACTAAGATCACCAAGCCGAAAAAGGATCGAAGACCGTTGATATTTTGATCGTCAATTCAGCTATCAATACAAAGTAATACGAGTGTATGAGAAACAAGGATTTGCAGGAGAGGATCCCTTGGTGAACAAGGATTTGGGGGGCAATCGTAACCCCGTATGTCTTATTTTCATTAATTAGTTTAATTGTTATTTTTATGTTTATATTTTTCCTTGCATAGGTCTCTAGGCACTCTTTCTAGACTGAGATCCAAATGGAAATCCAGCCCTTGATCCTTATATTGGGCTATATAGAATTATACAAATTTTCAATACTAATAAACACTCCACGATGACTTTTACTGTTATAAAAAGTCAAAATTCACATAGTGACACGTCATATGTAGAGAACAAAATACAGTTTCTTAAGAATATAATTAAGTGCAACCCCACTCCTAAACGATCGATCGTGCAAGCAAGTAATGTTACTATATTTATTTATTTTGCCCAATAAATGAGTTTATATATATATTTATATTTACACACATTTTTGTATCTTGTAAAACATCTCGAAATGGCTCTCACGATTTGCTCTGCATATTTACTTTTCTTGTCTCTATTGCTTGTTGCTTCTGCAAATGGATACGGATATGGATATGGAGCTCCGAAACCGAAGTTGGAGTCGCCCGACCCAGGAAAAGTGTTTCTCCCTGCAAGTTTTAGTGTTCAGGGAATCATTTATTGTAATTCGGGTTCTAAACTCAACCCACTTAAAGGTGATATCTTGATCTTTTGTTTTGTTTTAAATTGATCATTCGTTCTATATTTTTAAACGAGTCGTTATTTTGAATTTAATGGGACTAATTTTGAAACGGTAACTATTCCAGGAGCTCTTGCAAGAATAACGTGCCTAGCCCTTGACAAGTATGGATATGAACCGGCACCATTCTCAATTTTGAGCCGTCCGACCGATGCCAATGGTTACTTCCTTACAAAATTATCTTTTCAACTCGAAGATGGTTGCAAAATAACTCAATGTAAAGCTTTTCTAGAAAGCTCTCCTTCGAACACGTATCAGTTCGCGAGTGATGTAAACGATGGATCAAATGGAGTTGTTTTATCGGCTTATCGACTTGTTGGAGGACAGAAGAGCACGAGATTGTACTCGGTTGGGCCTTTTGTTTTCACTTCGGAACCTAAAACAGGTCCAAATGGGTACTGATTGAGAGGCGAGCACGAGATTGTACTCGGTTGGGCCTTTTGTCAAACTTTTCACGTCTCATTTGTTCATTTATACCACTGTTCAGCATCAGAAAAAACAGAAGGTTTCAAATCATTCTGAACTCTAACAATAAAATGAGTTTTCTCAAACTCAGTTTCAGAATAAATGAGTAAAAACTGAGAAAAAGCTATGGAAAAATAGCCATGATGGATTTGAGAGAGAGAAAGAAAGAGAAGACAATTTTTGTAGTAAATTTCATTGAGCATCTATAGAAGTAAAACATAAATAAGAAGGAAGGAAAAGATAAAATATCATTACCCACTCTAAATAGCATTACTCTTCTGTGAACGGGCATCCCACTGTTTTATGTGGCTTTTCTATAAGGAAAAGTCTAAGTGTACATAATTTGGCCACATGATGGTGTCCATAATGTGATGTGGATAAGATCTGACTGTTGATATGAAAGTGTGAGATATGAATTAAATGTTGAATCTAGTGCCACTCGAATCATTGCTTAACAAAAATTTCCTTTTTAAAAATTAAAAAACCCACTCAACTTGAACGAGCTAGTTTGGATTTTATCTCGATATTTATTAATACCCCTTTTAACCTACATGTACATACACCAACTTTTAAAATTCGAAATGATTCTTAGATACAAAAAGTCTTTAATATTAATACAAAAAGTTATATTAGACGATATTACAACTTTAAAATAATAATAATAATAATAATAGATTGATTTTTTATTTTATTTAATCGCAGTGACAATTCCTTTTCTTATTTTGAGTAAATTTTTCAACGATTTAATAATAAATTGAATGAACTCACAAAAAAATAAAGTAAAATATCTTTATACGGAAATCCATTCCGATTTATTATTTGGGACGGACATGAGAATTTTGTCCTTTTGTGTCATTAAGCCCACACACTGAGGCCACTCGACTATTTGCAAAGCCGTCCAT
>CAIGRN010133440.1:0-14962 GCA_903798345.1 Fraxinus anomala
TAATTAACTATGTAGCCCACATAAAGAATTAAATCCAACATGTTATGCACGTAACATGGTGTATTACATGTTTTACAAATGTATAATAAATTGTGTTACAAGTATTACAAACTAATGACGTGCTTGTTAACACTTTATAAAAAAGTGAAACGTGTAATAAAAATAGTATTTTTGGAAATAATTCTTATCAGTGTATTTATGAAATCTTGCCAAATCAATCTGCATGGAATTTTATAAAATAGAAGATGTGCATGTAACTAGAGATATAATAATATAGAGGACAAAATTGTTTCAAGCACCGACAGAATCGAAAGCGTCCCTTCTGCCTGCTCCAGTCCCCTAACGAAACTTTCGTTGTTATTGGGTTAGTCATATATTTGACATGTTTTTAGCGATTTACATGACATCATCAAATGATATAAGTTTTGGATAAGAATCCAACACACTCTAGAACATATAAAGACTAGTTCATTTCTACACAGAACACAACATAATTATATTCGAAACTTAGACCAGCTTCATTATGTAATCACGATACAAAGTTCACATCAGGCATTGTTACATTTTGCACAACAGATCAATTGCCAGTCCTTCTCAAAGAACTTAAAAAGCCGTCCACAATCACTTTGATTGACAAATTCACTCAAAAACTAACATATTCTGTTCTAGGTTTAGAAGGTTCTTCAGAGCGAATATTTGGTGCAGTTGGTTGAAAGTTCCTTGATTTCTTTCACGACTAGTGCTTTGTCACATTCAAAGGTTTCATCCTCTGCAAATTAATTAAAGTATAGACTTAGTAAGTTTCATCTCTAATTATTATGCAATGTGATTATAAACATCTCAATAATGTAAAAATAGAAAAAATAAAAAATGGGCCACCTATTTCCGAGCAGAAGCCATCAAAGAAGTGAAGAAGCTTGCTTTTGTTAGCGACTGTTAAGGATATATATCCCACATCGAATAAAGATGTTGACACAGACCAATTAATAAAGATCTTTGGCTACTCCTCTTAATAAGATTGACCTTTTAAGATGGACCCATAATTCTTAACAACGACTAACATGTTGACAATCTCAACAGGTTTGTTTTGGTTAGCCACAAAAGCTATAAGAATACAAAAATGTAAATACTCAAAACTGATAAGAATTTCTTTAAAAGTATTTCTCAAATGTTAGATATGAAACCTTGAATACATGGAATGCATCGATCAGGACGTTCTTGTGTGACTCCTGCAAAACAATTTTTTCACGCATTTAGATTACTCTGAAACTCAACCATGCTATACTACTAGAAAAGTTTGACATCTTACTTGATAGAATGTCACGTGACATTCTGTCATTAGAGTGTTTTAAAACAATCAACTTTTACCTCCAATCATTTCCTTCCACCAATACATCTGTCAATTAGAATGTCAACATTTTTTGGCAAAGTAGCTGACATAACATATCATCACATTGGAATTTAAACGATCAAGCAAGATATCTCCCAAATGCTTAAAGGTAATAGTGATATTCAATTAAAAATAATTTCTTTTTTCGTTATAAGTTAGTTAGCAACTATGGTTCAATTAGATTTAAAATGGGATATTGATATTGACAATTAAAATAAATGTAAGTATGAACGTGATTGCCATAAGTAGAGAATCAAGAAGTACAATTTTTCGACAGTTGTTCGCAAAAGAATAGAGAATGATCCCTCTTAATAACTTATTTACCTTGACGGAATTTCCTCTAGTTATGTAACTCGTAGATTCGAGCAACTTTGAATTGAACTCTGCAAAAAACTAGAACCAAAGACACAAGGGAAAATGTATAATAATGAAACTACAATGTTTAAATGTTTAAGAAAAGCCAAAACACAAGAATAAGTACAAAACATACCCAAACATAGAATAATTGGAAACAATGTTAAAATGTTTATGATAATTGGAACACGAAAAGCAGAGATGCAAATCGATATAAATGGCATCCTTAAATAATTGTAATTCTAGATTCTGAAGGAAATAAACACACATGGAATTGTGATTTCATCCTTGGAGAAATGTTATTACTGATTAATGATTTTCTTATCCAACTTGCGCCTCATACTATATGTTTTGTTATTTTTGAAAAAAAAAACTACAAAGGCCGATGCAAAACAAAATAACAAAAAAAGCAGATTAAGCCATTGTTTGATAGAGATTATTTAAAACTCATTTTCTCGAATTCAATTTAACCACACATTCTCCTGCTTAAATAGTTTTGCAGTTGGATATATTATGAATATATTTCTTCCGATTTTCCATCCAGTTCGATGGAAAATAAAAGATCAGCAGTAACAACTAGCATTGGAGCAACATAAATATGTGACACAATAAACTATCTTTAGAATTTTGCATACACGATCAACAATGGAGTATTGTAAAGGATTTTATTTATTTAATTTTTAATTTTAAATCGTATTTTGGGAAACATTATTATGATTTGATTTATTAGTTTTTAGAATATTTTCTTACATACGATAGGGTCCTTTTAAACCCTATAAAGGGGGATATGTGATGTAATCAAGAAAATCGTCAATGAATAAAAATTGATATCTTTCTTTCCCAATTTTTCTCTGTTCTCCCTCTTTTCTCTTTTCTCCGTTTTCCCCTTCTCCTGTACTGTACTTTTAGCATTGCATCCTGCGTCAAGCTCACCCTTGTATGAACTTATCCAAAAGGTCTAGATTGACTTCCAAGTAATCGGAAGCAATTAACCCGTATATCCATGATAAGCAGCAGGAAGAAAGTCTAGATTAAATCATACCAAAAATGTTGAGGAAGAGTTGCTTACCTTACCTCCAAGTTAAATTTTGGGAGACGGAGAATAAGAACTAACAATGTATCGTCTTTAAACAACTCTTTAGTCAGTTCCTAGCAAGCTTCTGGAATAGGTTCAGATTCACCAACACTATATAGAATTGACTTCATCTTTCGTCAACTGAAATGAAAAAGCAATTTTATAGTTCAAAAGTCCACGGTTGAAAAGTAAAAGGACGTGACAAACAAAGATTGACAATACACTACTTTTTCAAGATCCAACAAACCAGCAAAAAACAAATGTTGATGACCATTGACAATAAAAAATGTACCAGCAAACATTATGGCATTACGATGTGGGCACTGATCATAGTTGAAACTCCCTGTAAGATCAACAAAGAAATAAATTTACGATGAAAATTTTCTTAATTGTCATAGCTGAGAGATTTCCTTATGATCAAGAGCCTGGCACCATGTGTGAAAATAATTTCTCGATACTTCCTGTCTTATTCTGCATTACTTTCCCATCATCTGTAAACCAAAACAAAAGAAAATTCACACTCAAAACAAATTAAATACGAAAAAGAAAACACCCACAGAGATAAAAATAAACCAATCTTCAAAAATGCATAAGAAATTAACCATTTCATCATGCTTAGGTCCCTCGGTGTCACCACCAGCATCTAGGCACAACAGCAGGGCCCTGGTTTCTCGTACAACATCGACAGGGGTCCGAGGTTTCTTGGGGTTGGACAGATTCTTTGAACTGCTCCTCACAACCTTCTTAACAAGGTTCTTGAAATTCGAAGAGAACCCCATGTCTGCTGTTTCGCATCAACGTTCCTAACCACAACCGCCATCTCTTTTCCATTAACAGAATCTGGAGATCCACAGGCATAATTGCCTTGGAAAAAAAAGATCTTTAATTTTCCAAATTCCCAATTATTGTTGCAATAAAAGGTAATGAAAAAGGAAGACTTCTTGGTTGTGGAAGAAGATTTGCATAGTTATAATGTTATTGGGTTTCTGTGTATTTTCTTCTGCAAACAAATTTTTCTTTGCTTTTCCTAAATTCTTGCAGCTTTGCTTTTTTCTCATGCAAGTTTGCCCACTTATAAGAAGTTTACTCGGGATTATATAAATATTTTTTTATTGATCAAAACTAAAATAAAAAAGTCATATTGAAATAAATAAAAAGCATTTTTTTATTTTTATTTAATTATTATTATTATTTTTTTTTTGCATTTTAAGTTTAGCCAAACATGCTTTGTAATTAGAATTATGTGAGTTTGGTTGCATTAAGTGCGTATTTGAATCCCCTTTTTTTGCTCAAAAAGCATTTATAATATTTTAATGGAGAATGTTTAAAAAATAAAGAAAAGTTTTGAATTTGTGTGTAATATTATTTTATTGAAGAATACGTGGTTGAAAAGAAGAGAATTTTTTTTTTTTTTTAAATAATAGGACCAAACAGAACTAAGTTTGTTTTTTGCTATTAGCTTTACAGAGGAATATAATCCTTTTTGGATTTGGAAATAGTAAGAGAATTGATCGTTGCAAGCTATGAATTTTTGTATAATTGCATAAAATCCATGGAAAATCAACATTTTTCATTGCATAAAATCCATAGAAAATCATCCTATGCGTGTTCGAAAGAGTAGAATATAAAGTTACAGTGTAAATTCAGTGCTGGCCACATCTTATCATCTATCTAAACCTCAAATGTAACATCTCTAAAAGCCTAGATGCCATTCCTTGCGCGGTGTAATATCTGTAATCAAGGGGGCTTCTTCTTGTTTCCCATCGACAGCTCTGGCTGCCCAATTTCATAAGCAATCCATTAGGTGAATTCTGTACTTGCTCGAGAACTGATGTTTACTTCTTCAATTTAAATAACCTGAGTATAGTAAGATTAGCTGTGGAACTGTCATACTTTCTCCATCAGATGAAATAATCAGAGGAAAACCGAGACTTCAGATGGTTAGCAGCTTCAGCATCCGAGGCTCTTCAAAATGCTTTCGAGCTTGTCAAGCACTACAGGAGGATTGGCATAGGACCCACTGAGATATATGGGATGGTACTCCAGCCCTTTCCATCCAGCAATAAGTGCAAAATGAGGCCGTCTGTACTCGCTACTAATTATCTCTAAAATCACTGTTCCAGGTGTTGAAGAAACTATATGAGTTAGCCCTGCACCATGAGCACCGATAATGACTGAAGCATCTTGAATGGCTCGAACTTGTTCTTTCATAGACATGTGTGCAAACAGTCCGTTGATAATATTTAATTTACAATCTGAATGCTTTGAAGCCCAGTTCTGTACAGAATCAAACACTTGTTGTTCATTGCTAAGTCTCGTTTGCACCTTACCACCGTGACGTGGATGTGCTAGATAATCCTCACGTCGTACAAAGAGGACGTTATGACCAGAGACTGGCTTAGGAATGTGGTGTCTATCCAGCGGCAAATCAAAGGCTGCTCTTATCATCTCCCCAAACTCAGACAGTCGAGCAGTCTTCTGATCATCTGGATTTTGCCACAGATCATGCGCAGAAGCTCCATGACAGTTTATGTTTTCAGTTAGTCCCTTGAATAGAGCAGTTTCATACCCCAATGGGGAGAGGATTGCATGGCGGAAACAAACTGGACCGCTGAAATTCTTAGCATAATTAAGGCTCGAGAACAATGCCCTCCATGTTTCTTCCAACTGAGTCTGAAAATATATACAAATGGAGAGAACAGCAATGCAAGTGTCGAATGTGCTCAATGACTTACAAGAATGTGCAAAATGCTTAATGCCTTGAATTCAAGTTAAAGTTGCGTTAGGTTTTTGAAGTTTCTTGCAACGAGTGGATGTACCGATAGATACAATTACTGATTTCAAGTGACGCATAGATACATGGGTGGTTTTTAGGCATTTCCTGAAGTCTTTTGACGTATCTTGTTAAAGTAGCAATGAAGTCGGATACCAAATTTACAATGCTTTGGCAAAACCAGAATAAAGTTAAAAAAAGGTGTACCTCACAGTGACCATCTATAAAAACCAAATGAGGTCGATTAGGCAAGCCGGTGACCCTAGAAGAAACATAAGCACTATACCAGTCTGTAACCGTGTGAAACATGTTTGCATATTCATAACGTGTCACCAAAAGTGTTGGCTCCTCGATCCACTGAAATAAATCCAAAAGATAAATGTGATAACAAGTACAGGGAGCTTGTTCATACAAAAATGATAAGATGGGATTCAAGGAGTAGTTACAATGAAAATAATCCATCAGCCGAATTCAGTTGTAAAGAAGATCGTTCATATAATTTTACGAGCAAACAACAAGAAAAAAATAAAAATTTTCACGTTCACTTTCTTAGATCCTAATAGTTTAGGTCTCATAAAAGTAGCAAACGTAAGTACATTACATAGAACTTCCCTATGTTATGCTAGGCCAATCCCAGGAGTCAATATACCTACATTCAAGGGCAAGGAGAAGTAAATTCACTATAACAGAGAATAATCATAAAGAATACAAAGAACACAAGAAATCTCCCAAATAATAGAACCCAAAAACGTCTAAACAGCTTCCCTTAAGATGAATTCTGCATAAATTTTGAACAATCAAACAACGCTAAAAAGAGATACAGATAAATCACACGTAAAAAGTGAAATGAGATAGTCGTTTGCACCCCACCAGAGTTTTTGAAGAAAATCAATAATAATTTTCAACTTCTAATCAGATTCCTCAAATCCACAATTATTCACCTCCAGATTTCAGATGTTTCTCTAACTCAGTAGTAAACTTTACAATTTCAAAATATGACATAAATGGGGAACTCAGATTCATCTATGTAATCAAACGCTTCAATCCAACTCAATCTTTAATTTCTTATTTTTCTTTTTCATAACTTAAATCCACTTGGATGGAACTCCAAATTATCAGGATCGTCTTTATCACTCAAACAAATAAAATAACCAACAAGATTCTAAATTCTTTCCTTTCCAGTACTGTATATGAAAATCCAACCCCCATTTCATGCACCCTCTTCCCAACAAATCCAATGATAAAACAGTTAATGAACACAGAACACAAACATATTTGTAAGCCCAAGGATCAAAACTTTAAGAAATCTAACCAAAGCCCAGATACCAAGAACAGCATAAACTAACCTCAGAGCAAGTGAATTCAGTGGCATCAGCTAAACGGATCGAATCCACCAATCCACGCATCGTGTGCCTATCAATGGCACCTTCTTGAACATAATCATTCAAGAACCCCTCATCCACTAGCCTCTTCCCGTTCCTCGTCCTATCACTAACCTCAATCTCGAATGCACCAGCTTCAAAATTCGGTAACTCTTCATCTTCTCCTCTTCCTATCACACTCTCCAACTTCTCTCCCCCTTTCGACATTAGAATCTTCTCTGGAACTAATCGGATCCTCCCCCCTTCGCATATCGAGCTCCTCAAAGTCTCGCTATAAAAACACCTGAACCACCCAGCACCACCGCCTCCGCTGCCGGCGCCCAATTTCCGGTTGGTTTCCGAAATGGGTTTCAATGGATCAACGCGATGAGTGAAGCCGTTGCCAAAATATGCTTCGCAAGAACGAAAAGGGACATGGGGGTTTTGCGACCAGGGGAGATAGGAATGCAATATGGGCCAAGGCTTGACAGTAATCGGGTGGTGGTGAGAATGGTTTTCTGTTAATGAATAGTGGTATAACGGCGAATGATTGCGGTGGAGGAGGTGGTGGCGGTGATCAGGGTGGGAGGAGAAGTAGAGGTACAGAGATACAGAATTTAATGCGAAGAGAGCGAGCAAGATTTTCAGATTTTTGCTGTTCATCTTCTATTCTCGCTCTCTCCTTTTAGAATTTTATGATGTATTTATGGTGATGTTAATGTGTGTGTACAAAGCTTAAACTTTAACTCAAACTTAACTGAGGGTTTAGCTTATGTTGTTTTATTCATGAAAGTAGCTAATAGCAGATAGACACGTGGAATATTAAATTAGTATAACTTATTTTTCTTTAGAATAAAAAAAATACTTTTTGGTAATTCTTATTCTGTAATAAAAATTTTATTTATTAAATTTAGGTGTAATTGTAGATGAGGTCCAGAATCTTTTTAAAAAGTGCAGAATGATCCCGTACTTTTTAATTTTTACATCACCATCTCAAATGTTTGCAAATATATGTAGCACCGGGTCCTATAGAATGTAACTAAATTATTTAGGGAAAAAAAGAAAAAATAAATAAAAATTCTCGTCCTTCCCAACCAACCATCGTCTCCCAAATGCAATCATGTCGTTTCATTGCTACTAACACCATTCCGCCCTCCTATCCCTTACGATTTGTTGACATGAAATCAATGGTATTTTTTTACTATTTACGAGGACACCAAATTCGAGTGAAAAGCCACCACGCTTCAGGTCAAGATCCTCGCTAGTTGGTTCCATTCCCTTGTGTGGGTGGTAGTCGCGAGCAAAATGTGGTGGTGCTCATTTGAGTTCTAGTGCGGTAGATTACATTTTTTGTCGGGTTTCTTTTTTGATATTTTTTTGTCAATCAATGGACTTTTGAATAGTTACGATCTAAAAGTTCTTGTGTTGCATATCCTTTGCAAACGCCTGGTAAGGCAGTGCTAAATATAGAAGGATTAGGACTTGCTACAATTTTTGAGAAAAATTGAGGGGGGAGGGCTATTCTATTCTTTAAATTAAGTCTTCTTTATCCATGCTCTTTCACATCAAATTTTAATGCACGAGTTTATTTACTTCAAGCCATTGCAATTTCTAACATTAACTTGTGTTTGGTTTAGCTAAAAATAATTTTTTTTTTTTTATTATTTTTGTAAATTTTGATTAAAAAAATAATAAAATGTGTAATTGAAAAGTTGTGGATCATATAAAATGTATATTATAAATGAATTTGAGAAAAAATAAATTTAAAAAAAATTGGGCCAAACAAGACTTGAGTAATTGCAAGATTTTCTAAACATTCAATCGTGTTCCTAATGTTCGTTTACAAAATGATTGTTGGATAGTATCGACTTAATGAGATACACTGGTTCGAATTGAGATCGAGAATTTAAACGAAATAATTAATTTATCAAATATTTATTTATCTAGATTTTAATATAAGTGTAATACGTAAATATTATGGTGCATTTGAGGACACAAATTTGTTTCTCTTTCTTTAAATACAAATTTGCTTTGAAGGATACTTACAAACTTTCATCGATTATATTTAGAAACATAATAACAATAACTTGTTAAATCCTCATTATTTTGAAAATACATTTTTTTTAACCACGCGTTTTTCAATAAAATACTATTACACGTAATTCAATTTTTTTTATTTTTTAATCGCATATTCTCCATACATTTACTATTTCAAAATGCATTCTCAAATGAAAATGAGACTCAAGTAAGCTAAATAATAGCCTTTTTCTTTTTTTTTTTTTTGTTACGAGAACAATAAAGCAAACATTCCTTTGTACTTTGTTTGGAAAAATAGGGTCAAGAAGAATCGTCAAATGTACTAAAGAGATTGAGTACACTGCAATTATTGAATCAAATTTTCTATTTTTGGTAGTTTAAATTCTCTTAGACGTAGAAATGCCTAGGGGAAAAGTCTCATCTCTAATTGTGCTTTTTGAAAAAAACATTATGAGATGATATGATATAATTTTTCGAAGAGAGCGAAAAAACTTATTTTAGCAATAAGGAGTGATGAGCCTCACGAAATGAGTGATGTAATTAATTGATTTAGGTCTCAATTCTTCAACAACTTTTAAAAGCATTTTTTAATAGACTCGCAGAATATAAAATGCTCTTCATTTTAGAAAATCGATACTTAAAAATGAGCTACGAGATACTCCGTATTTTAACTTTTTAATGTAAAACATTTCAATACTTTAATTCTTAAACTATTCAAACCGTATTTAAATTGATTGGTCATTTTACGTGTAATAAATTATGTTAAATAGCCAAAAATAGAGAGCTCGTTGAAGTGTAAAAATTTTGACTGTTTAAATTTAAAGATATTCTCTATAATACATAAGATACTCTATAAATAAAATGTCTCTTGAAAATACTCTTATAAACTATTTATAAATTAGAGCCAAACATATACAATTCGATATTAAATTTATATCACAACTAAGCAAGTTTGGAAATTGTTTAGTTCATAATTTTTTTTTTTTTTTTTTTGTCAAATCTATTTTTTATAGACACGTTTCGTAAAACTTATAAGTATTGTCAGCTTATTATTTACTTATTTTAATTTACTTGTTATTTATAAATCAATTATAATAACCTACCAAATTTGGTGGATATATTATTAAAAATTTCTAATCGAGCAACCTGGAAATTCAAATGTAATAATTTGAAGAATACAAAATGTAAAATAACAAGGTTTTAATCCAGCGAATAAACTCCGGTTCGACCTTTTTAATTTTTTTCTCCTTTCTTTTTTGGTCACATTTCCTCATTTGTGTTAGGATTGATACCATTTTTGTGACATCAATCACCAGATTGAGATGTTGAAGTTATATGACAAAATATGAAGTATTAGATCAAGAACAAAAGAATAAAAGAAAACAAAAATATGATAGAGGAATTAAGAGATTTTATTGACTCAATAATAATGGAGAAAGGGAGAAGATTATAATGGATCATATATTCTAGTAATAATATATCTCACACTTATAAAATTGTAGAGAAGAGTCAAGTATATATAGGCAACTATGTAGGGAGACGTCTAAACCCTAATAGATGAGTTGTAGTTGAAGTAGAATGTCAAAAACGTGTTAAAACGCAAAACGGACTTGGGCCGGATAACACAGTAGCTCATGCGAGGGACCAAGTATGAGGAAAAAATCTGCAGGTGTTGCTCAAGCCGTAGACTAACTAATATGCGGTGACTTTTCTTTCCGGTCTATAATTTCAACATTTTCAAGTCCAATACAAAGTTCAACTCTCAATGAGTTTTCAAAATAGAACTTTAACTTGACATAGGACTCCAATAGCATTCCAAACTTGAATTCTTCATGACGTGCACTTCAATTAGAATTATTTAATTACTTTAACAAGTCAACAAAAGAATTCGGATCACACCCAAATTCCAACAATTTGCTATTTGAATAATTATTAGAATCAGAACGTTAAACTACCGCGATGCTGCTGATAGTTTTATCTTTGGATCATGTCACTTCTCTTTATCTGAATCACACAAATAAGCTGTTCTCGAATTCTTGTCCCATTATTTATTTGCAGGTCTTTCGATGTGTTGTTGAAGCTTGATGGCACTTTTATCATCCCCGTCGCGTAGCACAACTTATCCATGATGAGAATGAAGCTGCAGCAGAAGAGCTTGAAACGAAGATTGTTACTGGGGAACAGTTTGAATGTCCCCATCACAAATGCCATGTTTGTAAGGAATTTGAAGTGAAGTCAGATCCTGGCTTGCAGTTCGCCATTTGTAGACGCTGTCCTAAGGCATATCATCAAAAGTGATTGCCAAGGTGCTCCTAAAACTTTCTTTGAAAATTTATTCGATATAATTTTACAATAATGCAGTATCAATTAGAGTTCTAAAGTTTTGGTTGTGTTGACCAGCGGGATAGCATTTGGAGAAAGGGCTTGGGAGGGTCTTCTTCCAAACCTTATAGCGATTTTCTGCACGTGAGTTCAGTCGTAATATTCTGAATATAATTTAGTTGCTGTAGTATGAAAGTCATTTCGTTGGGGAAAAAAAAAAAAATCATTTCATTGAACTTATTTTATCTTTTATCAAGGAACATGACATTGTTGAAAATCTTGGTGCACCCGTCAGAAACCATATAAAATTTCCAAATCCGGAATAGAACTAGTATACGGTCATCATCAAATCACGCGATTGGTGTATGATCATGATCAATAGCGGATCTAGCACCCGGCGACCTCCGACCGTTGTCCGTGCCAGATCCGTCGGTATTAAATTTTTTTTCTGTCAATGTGCATAAGTTTTTATTTTATATATCTGTAATTTCATTTGTTCTCAAACAATTCTAGTAGTTGTATTGGTTGGAGCACTTGTCTAGTAAATGAAGGTCTTGTGTTTGACTCTCTAGAAGATCAATTCTTTATGTTTTGATTTAATATTTTTCATCATTATAAAAAGATTAGTTATTAGAAATAGTGCAACATGCGCTATCCTTTGAAATGATTGAAAGCTTGACCAATGTGACATTTAGTTGGTGTCAAAGCCGAATTTAACAAAAATATATATGATTAATTTTAACAAAGTAATTAATATATTGTCTATTTGTTTTATAAATTTTTTTTAAAAAAATTAAAACTCGACCTTTTAAAAAAAAATTAGGCAAATCGGACAAGCATTGACACAAAGTTTTCTTCAAGCATTCAACGACAAAATCTTTATCATCTTTAAAACTATAAAAAAAAATTTTTTTTTTTTTTGCTAGACTGAAATTATTAACAAATCGAACAAAAAAAGTAAGTAATTTGACCAATTTTTCAAACTTGAAATTATTACTCGATAAATATTATTAGATTGGTACACAATGTACATCTACACTTACAATTCGAACTACGATACATGTAATTTTAACTCACGATTTTGGTTATCATTGTCGTCATTAATGATCAACGGTTAACGATCGTCCGTACTAACTCGAAATCCTAGATTCGTCTCTAATCATGATCAGAATAGCTTATTGGGAGTGTGGATGCCTGCTACATTTCATGGATGCTATTGGTCACGAAACTTTTAAATTTTGTTACTTTAGTCACCGAACGTTTTTATGCATATTATGAGAAGCGGCAAAATGGTCGAGTAGCTGTTGGCTCAACTGGTCAAAACTCGACCCATGGACAGCTAGGGCTCTTTTGGGAACGAACTCGAGTCGAGCCAAGCCATCTTGTAGGCTCGTAAAAAATGTGAACAAAAACCTAAAAAAAAAAACTCGAGCTCGTGAGTAGATAGGCCAGCCTACTCGACTCGGCCAATTGCCACTACTACATATAATGTTGCTTCTTATCACATATCGCTTAGTTGATTTTACAAATTTAGCCTCTGTTTGATTTTGATAAAAAATTACATTTTTAGTATATTTTAATAAAAGTTAATGAAATATACATTTGAAAATCTTGATACAGCCGTGAAAAATCATATAAACTTTCCAAATCCTGAACATAATTAATAAACGATCATCATTAGATCATATGACTGTTGTATGATCATGATTAGAACAGCTTCTTGGGAGTGTGGATGCCCGCTACAGTTCATGGATGCTATTGGAACCTAACTTTTAAAATTTGTTGTTTTAGTTACTAAAAGTTTGAATAATTATCACATAACGTCTTCACCTTTCATCGTTATTGTGGAAAATATTCATATATATATATATATATATATATTTTTTTTTTTTTTTGCATTTTCACCCTTATTACTTTCATTGAGCAAAACGTCATTTTCATCGATTTTCTCAATTANTTTTTTTTGCATTTTCACCCTTATTACTTTCATTGAGCAAAACGTCATTTTCATCGATTTTCTCAATTAAAAATTGTAAAATGACGAATATACATTTTTTAATAAATAAAATAAAAGGAAAAAGAAAAAATAATTGCAATCATAGTCCCAAAATTTTAAAAACACACACAAATGAGTCCCAAATAAATTATTAAAGGGTAATTAGCACATAATGTCCATACATTTCACTATTATTGTAAAAAAACGTTCATATCTTTTATATTTTTGGCATTTTCACCATTAATTACACATTTGATTTCTATCTATTTTCATCAAATTTCTCAATAAAAAGCTATGAAATCACGAATATACCCTCATATTTAAATAAAAAAGCTAAACAATTAATTGCATCATAGTCCCAAATTTTTTAAGAATTGCAAACGAGTGCCAAATAAATTATTAAAGAATTAGAAATTTTTTAAAAAATATTATTTTTATTTAAGTAGGATGATACATTCATTATTTCACAATTCTTTATTGAGAATTTGGATGAAAATGATGGTTTGAGCAATCAAATGTGTAATTAAGGGTGAAAATGCAAAAAAAAAAAAAAAAAAAAAAAAAAGAAAGGTATGGATGTTTTTTGCAATAACGGTAAAAGGTAGGGACATTATGTACTAATTACCCTTTTAATAATTTATTTGAGATTTATTTGCGCTTTTTTAAAAAAATTGGGATTATGATTGTAATTAATTTTTTTAATTTAAAGTGAATGATATATTCGTTATTTCACAATTTTTAATTGAGAAAATAAATGAAAATTACCTTTTGCGCAAAAAAGTTGGAAATAGAGTGAAAATGTCAAAAAATGAAAGGTGTGAACGTTTTCCACAATTACAATGAAAAGTAGGAACGTTATGTGCTAGTTACCCATAAAAGTTTTTATGCATATAACGTTGTTTTCTTATCACATATCGCTTAAGTGATTTTACAAAGTTAGCCCTTGTTTGGTTTTGATAAAAGTTAAATTTTTAGTAGATTTTAATAAAAGTTGATGAAATATATGGTTTAAAAGTTGGTAAAATTTGTTAATATTATAAAATGTGTGGTTAAAAATGAGTTTGAAAAAAAATAAGTTTTAAAAAATGAGAATCAAATAGAAACTCAGTGCTATGTTGAATGGTGAAGCTTCAAAAATGACAATATAGCTAGAAATCAATCAAATTTATATTACATTGTAAATTGGGTTGAAATGAAATATTCAAGACATTTGAATAAATGCTACGAAGCCAAAAATTTAAGTGGGATAGATTTTTTTTTTTGTTATGAATATTATCTCACCAAGATTGTTATGCACATAAACTGTTAAATTTACAATGACGAGCGATATAACTAGTTTTTTTTTCCTTCACGTTTGAAGACCATGTATGCCAAATAAAAAGTTTGAGAAATTTTACTTACTAGTGAGATTTTTAATCGTATTTAAACAAGGAGAGATGTCTTGGAAATCCGTAAAGTTATTGGTATTGAAGTCTATAAAATCTGAATTAAGAATTCCTAAATTTTAACGAGTATAAATCTAAGGCTTCGTCTAAATTAACCATACATTCATAATTAATACTTATTTATTATTCATATATTTCACAAAATTCATTATTATTTTCTTTGTAGATTTGTCAAATTAAGTCGGTAAACCTATATATATATATATATA
>CAIGRN010133444.1:0-15949 GCA_903798345.1 Fraxinus anomala
AAAAAATGGTATATATATATATATATATATTGAATTAGGATGACGAGAAATCACGACACTTGTCTCGCCAATGTTTTGGCTCTTTGATATTATAGTGAAACATGCTTTATTTTCCTTCTTGTTACAGTGTTATTTTTGGGCACTTTTTTAATTCCAAACCTTTAAAAACATACCAGCTAGCCCCAACTGATCTTAACTTAAAAGCTGGGAAGTGAAAAGTATAAATTTTCAACCTTTATCTTCGAGAAGTTGCCTTTGTTTGAATTAACAAGACGGATAGATGTTCTCGAAGTAATTTTAAGTGTACGTTTGGTACATTAAAATGGACGAGGATTATTCTAATTTTACTTAATTCTTAGTCGGTGTTTGGCGCTATTAGCACCTTGAATAAATTAATTGGATTTTAGATCGTATAATTTATTCTCCATTTTATGAATGAAGAAAAAATAAGTTGGATTAAAATATATGAATTTATTTATAAGTAAATAAGAATTTAAAAAATTATTTACAACTAAATAAACTATTTACAAGTAAAAAATCACCTATAAGAAAAACATTCTATTACAAGTAAAATTTCACTTTGCAAGGAGACAAAATTCTTGAGTTTATATTAAAATTACAGCATGAAGAAATTAAACTTGATGTCGCCATATTACCAGAAAACTAACAAAACAAAATAACGGTAGCATGAAGAAATTAAATTCGATTATCCAAGATTTTCATTTTTCGAGATGAATACATTACAAAAATATGATTTCTAAAGAAGAAAAACAGAGAAATAAATCCCTTCTACAAAAATAAAAAAAAGCTTGAAGCACAGCATCTGAGTGCTGATGCATTGCCAAAGGATCTTCAGTTGCCCAATTGAATGAACAAAATCGGGTCACCAATTCAATGACCCGATTTGATGAAGAACCGGGTCATCCTCCATTTTCTTCATTCCCATTGCTGCAGCTCCATTTGAAGAATCATCTGAATTCATTTGATGGAGAATTAATGGAAGAATGACCCATAAAGACATTAAGAGAATACTCTGATTGATTGGTGAATGATTAACTTAAATAAAATATGTGGGAGAATTGAGTTGGTGGAGAGAGGATCTTCTAAGCATATGCCTCGACCATTAACTTTCCTTTCTTGGCCTTTTTATTTGAAAGTTTCTTTATAAGTAAATAAGACATTTTCAAAATAAAACGAGTGTCTTATTTGACGACATGATAAGTTTTAGATATAGTCCCTGTTTGGAATAGATAAAAATCATATTTTTTGTAAATTTTGATAAAAGTCGATGAAATATGGTTGAAAAATTGTGAATTTCATGAAATATATGATTACGATTAATTATTGACTTTAATTTAAATTTTATTAAAATTTTAAGCCTCACCAAATATGAGCATAACGTTCGAACCTCCCATGCACCTTTCGTCTATCTTAAGCTAGCGTCTTTCTTCTTTTATGGATTGCGAGGGGGTCTGAGGACAAAATCTATTATTTATGAGGGGAAGAAAGAAAAAAATAATTTAATTTACTTAAAAATAAGAAGTAAGCTATTTAAATGTTGAAATAAGCTTAAAATTTAATTCGGAGTTTATTAATAAGTATATTTTGTATTTAACTCGTAAATAAATAAATAACTTAATTTGAATGTAATTGTTAAAATTAATATTTTGTTACTTATAAGCACCAATGAAATATGTTTGCAAGGTAAGAATTTAATTAAAATCCAGCATGGTACGCTATTGTCTGCCTCCCTCCGTAGAATGACACGTCGCACACAGACACACAGTTCTCGTTGTAAAGAGTAGCTTCATACAACGACACGTCACTAACTCGGCCAAGCATGGAAGAGCGAAACTCAATGTTGGTGCCGTTACGGCCAGCCTACTGCGGTGATCGGTTGTCCAATAACACCCAACTGGCCCTTGCGTCGCCACCCACAACCGCCATCCCTACCATCACTCCTCGGATCAAACTCCCTCCTGGTTGGGGTGTAGAAGAGGTGCTTCGCCCCAATGGCTCCCACATTGACAGGGTTGAATGCATATACTTTTGTAAAAAAAATTGTCATTTTCGTATAATTTAATTGAGTTCTGTTTCTTGGAAAAGTGATTTTATTGTATTTTTCAGTATTATTATGAGCCAGGGACTGGGCGAAAATTCAGGTCATCTAAAGAAGTTGAGAGACACTTGAATGGAGAAGAATATCCTCGGCCCAGGAGGAAATTGACACTGCACAATCGTGTAATGTTGAGAAATTAGTAATTAAAAATCATAATTTTTTAACTGATTAAAAGAAATTTTTATATGTTGATTGGGTTTTTTAATTAATTTTTCAAGAATTTTCTGCAGAAATCCGGGTGTCAGAGGATGATTGTTTCTGGTGGAAAGGTAAAGAATTTAGTTCTATTTTGGGCCTTTTTTTCAGTGATTCCAACAATTATGTTACATTGTTTTGGTATCCATAGAGGCTTAAGGAATTATCTTTTGTAAGAGTCCTTTGTGATGAAAAATGTAAAAGATGTCATATGTGAAGTTTTTACTTTTTAGATATCAAGGCCTTCTTTTGCACTAAAAAATCAATATTACTCTGGCGGTCTCAAGGCCTGTTTCAGTGGCTAGAATGAGGAATTAGTTTGATCTCTTGTGTCGATTTGTATTTGAATAATGAGCTATAAGTTTCTGTTCTTTGTTTACATTTTCATTGAGATTTGGGGACAAAGTTAACAACATCTAGTTCAAAGTTACTAAGAATTTATGCGAGCTATTTTGTGATCATGTAGACAGATAAGTTTAGTTGGCATATTTTCTTGTTAAATAGATATAAATGAACTCATCGAAAAATCTGTTTGATGGGCTGAGGTAGTTTAGACTGAGATTTTAAAGTACTTAAAGTACCATTAGATGGAAAACACGCTATCCTCTGTGATCTGTTGTACTTAAAAAACTGTTGTTGACATCCTAGGAGAAGCACTTTTATCCTGGAACATGATTCTCTTCATTGATGAAAAGTGCCTTTGCAGATGTTGAAACTAGGTAAAGAAATAGATCGAAATCAATTGGCAATGGTGGTTTCCAGAAGCGCTAAAGCCTCCCCATACTTTAAGCTTCCGGATGGGTGGATTGTGGAGAAGGTACCCCGTAAATATGATGGCACGATTGATAAGGTTATGTTCTTTCTTTCAATTACTCAGTTTATGAACCTCGTGATTTCAATATATTTTCTGAAGTGGAACAGTTGACATTCTATTAGCATTTCCAATTGCCTCTTTACACACTGAGATTAAGAATTTTGAAGACTGGCATGCCTGCAAAGTTTCGTAGCAATGTTAGATGAAGTTAGAGTTTAAAAATTAACTTTTTAGAGTATTAGCCTATGCTTGGATAACATTAAAAGTAACTTATAATGTACTTTTCAAAGTCAAACATTAATTTTAATGACACATTTCGTAGGACCCACAAATATTATCCACTTATTTACTACTCATTTCTATGACATTATAATTTTGGTAATTTATATTTTATCCAAACACTCGGTCAGAAATGAGACTATAGTACTCATCTCGGTGAGACTATAGTACTCATCTTGGTTTTCATTACTTTTACCTTAAATTATGAGGCTATATACTAATGGTTATGAACCCTATACCTTTATGTGTTTTTCCATTCCTAATCGTACATCAGTTCATAAAAAGATCACATTTTATTTTGTCGCAGTACTATTATGAACCTGAGACTGGGCAGAAGTTTCGGTCCCTGGTTTCTGTTGAGAGATACCTGGCAGAATTGGAAGGAGATGATATCCCCTTATCAAAGGCTCTTGCAGAAATAAAGGAAAATAAACTCATGTCAAAGGTTTTTCAACTGGACAATCACATAGAGGTATGCTTAAATCTACCATATTTCAACTAAAGGAGGAACTTGTGTTCTCTTTCTTTCGTTATTGAATGTAACTGATTTTCTAGGCTTTTGTCCGTTTTAGAACACTATTCCGAGAACGAAAAACATTTATGGAGATATGAAAGTTTCTTCAATCGTTGGCCCTCCAATGAAAGTCAATTGGGTTCTTGCAAGTCCACATGGAGATGCATGGAATCCTATAATCTCTGATATGTCTGTTCCAGATTCTGTTAAGCAGCAGTGGACAAAAAGATTTATGAAATTAATGAACGACGGAAGTCCGGGTTCACAAAATACCTCTGCATAAAGGTAATATTATTTAGAAAAATCTGTCATGTTATTCATCAATTTACTTGTTGGTTCTTGGAGCCTAATTGAATTGTACAGTTTTCTCATCAACTTCATATCGACCTATTTCCCTGCTTTATGTAGCTTTCTTCCATATAATCGTTCAAAGAAGAAAATATAGCACCATGTATATGATGATCATTGTGAAGATCTGCTTTATAGATTCAATTCAGCCAGTTTTATGCATTTTTCTGTTGAAGGCTCTGTTTTTTTGTTGTCTAAGCTTCAAAATAATTGTTATCTTCATTTTGCAGCGACGACTCCCTGTATTCAAGTGAAGACATGTAATCTTAGAACACTGGAAGAACGCTTGAATGGCTTCGCTGCTGCTGCATTTACTACCTACTACCTAGTCTTTGTACATTCTTGAAGATGCCCCTCTCCACCCCCTCGCACTGATCGCAACTCTCGTATGTAATAGAGTCCGTCTGGAACTTTTGATCTACTGAGAGATCAACTTTGTAATGTTAGTTGGAGTGTAAACATATTGCAAGTTTTAAGCGAGGTATCTCGCCAGAAAAGAATAATTTGTAACATCTCCCAAAAACCAGACATCTTTGGTAGCTCATTCAATGTCTTCTATCTAAATAAATTAGTGAATACCCGCTTTCTTAGGGAAGAGAAGCATCAGCAAATAACTCCCAAATAGTCAAGCAGGTATATTGGAAAACAAATATTATTTCTCGTCACATAATGCAGGCTTATAAGGATTGCCAAAGTACGGGGCGGTCCTACTTTTGGAATTAGCCAACGATGAAGAGAAAGTTATCGGGATGTAGTAGTCGGGCAGAAGTCCGAGGAGGAAGGAAAGGTTGCCCGGATGTGGTAATGGGGCGGTCGACTTATCTACTGTGGCATAATATGCTTACAGCAATACTCACATGAAACTTGTCATTAAAATATACAAAATTGTCTCCAAGATCTCTATAGCAATTGCAAAATAAAGTATTTAACCTTCTGAAACTTGTTAAAAAAAAAAAAGTTAATTCCTGCATGAAAATTAAAATCACTTTCTTCTCCTCCCTGAATTCTCCTATTTTATTTAACTGTATGTTGAGTAGAAGCCAGGAAGTAACTCCATCGCAGGTAAGATTGACTTAGGAATGCAGACTCCCAGATAAATGCAAACATAGCTTGTCCCTCAAATTCGAAGCAGACTCGTCGACGAATTCACAGACCTCGTTCCTGTATCCTGGGTCGTGGTGGTGAGACGAAGGCACCTCATCTGAAACCTCATCTTCCATGTCTATAACAATATTGTGGAGAATGCAGCATACGAAAATAAACCTCGGTAACTTGTGCTTGTCGGGTCTCCACATATCTCCTTGAATCATTTTCCATCCTTCCTTCAGCCTTGCCAATGCCCTCTTAGCAACAGTGTGAGTGGCGGAAAGTCTCTTATTGAACTCGACTTTAGATTCTGAAAGTTCTTTACCTTGATAAGGAGTTATGAGCCAAGGCAGCAATGGAAATCCTGTATCACCTATTATATATTCCCCAACTTCTGTTAGTTCAGACAACGTTATTTTTTTCCCGTTCAACCTCTCTCCATCCTCACATAGTTTGAAGAAGCTCGAACTCCGGAGAACCGAGTATTCGTTCATTTTTCCCGGCCATCCAGTGACTATGTCCCGGAACCTCAAATCAGAGTCCACAATCACCTGCAGGATCATACTGTGATTCTCCTTGCGATCAAGCCACATTTCAGCTCCTTGATCAGACGATGTTAACATCATTTTTATGTGTGTGGTATCAATCACACCACAACAATTCGGAATGCCACGGATTTTTTCGAACTTGTTCTTAATCTCAGTCATTTCACGTTCAGTGGAAGGCCAGCGGAGGTGGTGAAGTCCGTTTTCTTCAATGGCCTCGATAAAACGCCAGGTCACTTGAGAGACGGTTGAATGGTGCACCCCAAACGACTCACCGACTGAGATTAATGAATTTCCCGAAGATAGCCTTCTCAAAGCTAAAGCTACCTGGTCATGTAATGACAATGGCTTTCCATTTGAAAAAGAAAAATGTGTTTTGGCCATCATGTGATCTTTTACAAGGGAACATATATAGTCGAACGTGTTTCTAGACATTTTGAAAGTAGATTCGAACTTGTCCAATCCCTTTAACTGAGATGGTTCACCTGCAGAGAGAAAGAAGTAAACTGATCTCAGGTCATTATCAATAAACAGTAAATGGATCTTGGAGCAGAAAATTCCAGGAATGGTATGAATACCCTACATGACACGTAAAATAGATTGCTTAAAATAGTGTGATGCCGATAAGAAAAACCGTCAATGAGTACAAGAAAGAGAAGGGAAATATATGAATATCGAAGCCAAAACACGTTGCAAATAATGAGCAACATTCTAAAGTCACATTGAGAAAGATTATTGATTAGCAGTTTTTCAAATTGAAGTAAAATCCAGAGTAGGACAATTAAGTTATACTAATCCCATCTTGATGCTTAACTTGCCATTCTTAAATTCATGAACCAGAAAAACCCGAGGAGATTCATCTCCTCACGGGCTTCTATTCCAACACATGGATTATGCATGCACAAATACTTATTTTTGGATAATGAACATTATCCTGTTAACTTTACTTATATTACCTAATGTCATCAAGAAAAGAAAAAACTATAAATCAGAAAGACGGTTGCCTAACTAGGAAGGAAGAAGTCATTTGAAAAATACCATTTTCCATATGTTTAAAATGATCATTTTCAATGGATCTATATATGGAGAAAGAGTTGGCTACTAGTTATATCGGATGATGAATTAGCAGACAGGGTTTCTTTCAGTATTTGCTTAGTCAATTACTGAAAGTCTGAAAGTAACAAATGCTTCAAATAACTGATATGTCAGTAAAGAACGAACATGAGAAGACACCGAACAACAATTTTTACCCACCTTTTTTGCCTGCATTGGAAGTAGAAGGCATTGTTTTTCCATCTTATTTGAAAACTCAAAAATGTAAATATGCAAAAGACAAAACTCTAGAATTCCAGACGCGGAATCAATCACAGGAAGTACTAGTACAATTTTGTTGTATCCTGTAAATCCATAAGTTCCGTCCTAATTCTCTCATTCAGTTTTGTTTATGTTCATAATATTCAAGCTACCCTTGATAACTACTGAGCACAAAATATTGGGGGGTGGGGGGGTTAACGTGGTACAGAAACTTTTTGTTTGTTCGAATAATCATTTTTTTTTTGTTCAATTCTGATACCATCTATTTTAAGAACCATTAAACTCGTGGATTACAATGCTAGAATAGGTGGGGATGGGGGTTCATATGGTACACAAACTTTTTTTATCTTCTAAATCACATGGTACAGAAACATATACCGAGTGAAAATTCTTTCAAATCATTCATAATGAAACAATTTCTTCTATTCACAATAGACTTTGAAACTCCCTGAATGGCGTACTTTTTCTAATAAATCTCCAGCAAAATAATAACCTGCACTTAGAATATGTAGCTATATCACGTGCACTTGCTATCCTCTAATGTGCTTGATATGCTAGTTCATAACTTTGGGCCCTGTTTAAGCTTCAGTTATATCATCTTTCCTGATTTCTGAGACAACACAATTTCAGCAGGATCCCCAGAAAAATAGCAAAAAAAGTATTGCTGTCCTTTACTTATCAGAAATACAAGAAAACTCGGTAGAAAAATCTAATCAAGCCAATTTGTAAATATATGTAATCAATGATGCAGGCACATGCTCCAACAAAATAATTAAATTATATAAGAAGACAAGCTATTAGATGACTTCACAGATAGAATAACAAGCTACAAATAATGGAAACCCACGGTAAAGAAAGAAGCAGCTAAATCAAAACCAAAATCAATTCGGTAAACGAAGTCAATCATCAATTTCTCTTTTTTAGGTCATGAATCTAATACAAGGAACAATGGATAGGACTGAAAACCCGTCTCTTGATTCTCTTCCTCATTTCACGTGATGCTCAGACTAATGACATTATTCCGATATTTGGTTTTAGTTGTGAGGTCGTGAAGAAACCTCTTGTTTCTCGTTTGATACTGTGTACCGTCTTAGTGAGCAATATGGAGGAGGAAGATATGAATTAAAATATTCTCTACCATCCAAAAACCTATCCCACACTGCTCATGAAACTCATTAGTCATGGTATTTACACACTACACATATTTCCTACTCTGTCACTATAGACTACCTCTCAGTTAACTCCTGGACAACCCCTAATGGATGAAAAATCTAAGCTCACTACTTCAAGATATTAGTGTGCATCCTTCCACACCATTCCCCGTGATTTGGTGTCTAAATAAATTAGAAACAGAACCTACTTAACACATTTCATGTACCCTAAAATTTTTAGAAGCATTGACTTTATGTTAGAAGCAATAAATGGAATTTCGTACATATCTGTTTGTCTTCTACAAGTAAGAGACTCAACAATAAAGCTCAATCAACAGCATGCAGCTCCTTTAATCTCAAAGATGCAGCCTATCCATTATCCTTACCAACATCTATTAATAAGAGGATATGAAACTTTAGAATTTCCAAAATCTGAGCAAAAGAATAATTCTATGAAATCTCGAGCAGCTTCATTGATTTTTCATCTTTTTCTTTCTTTAATTTACCTTTTTTTTTTTGTTCGATACATCCTTACCAGCACTATTTTTCTTAAAATAATACTACAAGAGGAGGGAGATGCTAAGATTTAATTCCTGACACATGCAAATGAAGGATTGGAAAACAGACCAAGGGTACCTAGCATAATTACCGGTTGGTTTTCTGAAAATATGCCTATGCAAACATCCTATATCAGTAATTTTCCTCCTCTCTCTACAGCAAAAATATGTACTAGTGATTCATAGATTTAGTAGTTTCCTCCAGCTGAATATAAAATTATGCCCTGTTGACACGAATATGTATGTTTGTTGGACAAGGTCAAATCCCTAACACGGGTGTTTTCAGTATTTCGTGAATTCTTTATTCAGTCTGTGGGATATTAGAACTACGTTTCCAAATGAATTAAAAAGAAAGAAGGGCTTAAAAGCACCTTAGGCTTCAAACTCAACCTAACAATCAACTTCCAAATGGTGGAATGATTGTATGTGTAAGACATGTAGATAGCTCAGAACAACAGGATCTCCGTATTGCAATGAGCTCAGAACTAATATAAATCTTTCAGCTGTATCGTCATGCATTTCTGGAAGATAGTTTCTTATATTGAAGAGAATGCAAAGTGATTGTGAAAGTGAACATAAAAATATTAATAGTTCCTTTGTTTTTACAATACATTAGTATTTTACCATTATCTCAAAACTGTAATGGCAAGTTTATTAAGGAGAATTAGAGAGTATTGGACAGTATTAAGGAAGAAAATTAAGCTAAATTATAATTCTATTAAACAGTTCCATCCTCTCCAGTACTGTATCCTAAAATGTACTAAGTTTGCACATACATGTTGTTGAATTACAATTTACAAGTACTAAAATCTACATCTCATGACACATTTTGTATACGAATGCAGTTCCATGCGTATCAGATATGTGTCCACACCCAAATTTCACATGAATTGCACAAGCAAACATGAAAGCACAATTATATCTCATGGCTATGTGAAGGTACATATTAGTCATGGCAGGACAATGAATTTTGTGTTTTCTTTGTCCTTCACAGACCTCATTATGCGAAACCTAAAGTAAAATTATGAAAAATCCTAAGTTGCCACTGGAAACAAAATCAAAATCAGCAGAAATTTTGAAACAATCTAAAACCCCTACAAGATACTTCTTTATGCTGAAAAGGCCAAAAACTCAGCATTAGAATAAATATAGCTCACCGCTTATTTCACAAACACAAGACACTTCAAACAGTGCTCCCGCTCATTCAGGTCAATTACAAACTTCTTTCAAAGCCTCAAATAAATTAACATTTTCGATCACTAATACCATTTTACACAATGAAAATAAGCTCATGTTTGCACCAGAAACCCATAGTCATCAACTAATTACCTTCCTAACAATGAAATTCAATGTTCATTATCCTAAACTTAAGGAAAAACTAAGAGGATTCCAGGTGTTAGAACTAGAAAGAGGAACAAATTTGTGTTCCCTAACAGTTAAAACATAAATTAAACTATGAGATAGTTGATACGTCGCTTCTAAAATTGCTTATACCAGCACAGTCGATATACTTTGTTGCAGCTACAGAAAAATAAATAACTAACATCCAAAGAGAAATGGTGTTATCATCATTGAACACAATATTCTCCGTTTCAATGAAAATGGAATTGAAACTATTTCTGGAAACAGCAACAATTTATTTACCATTCTTAATAAAAGGGATCAAAAAGTGCTAATCTGCACAAAGATGGCATGATGGTGGAGATACATCTGCCCAATGATTCAGATATTCCATCTAATTATTTTCCATCCAAACAAGATAAATTACAACAAACTTGCATTATTTCTTGAATCATTTGGTAAACTAAATGTTAATTGAGAGGATGACTCGAGTTGATATCAAAGTAAAATGGAGATTCACTTTTACAAATTCATACACATTCACAAAACACAAACATGTAAATTCAATGTAACTAAACTCACATTATTTCTTCAATCATTTGTAAATTAATGAAACCAAAATGTCAATAGAAAGGATAACTCAAAAGTTAAAATTCAAAGCAAAATAGTGATCCAGTTTAACACATTCACAAAACACAACCTTGTAATTCAATGTAAAAAACTTGCGCAATTTCTTGAATCATCTGGCTAATTAATGAAACGAAATGTTAATCAAAATGATAAAAGTCAAACATCAAAACAAAATAGGGATCTACTATAACACATTCATACACAATCTCAGAACACAAAACATGTAAATTCAACGTAATGGCAGCCAAATTAAGTTAAACAAACACAAAAAGTCTATAATCAATCAGGAATAGATGTTTAAAAAAATCTCCAATTATAGATATATGATCAACGGAACAACAAAAAATCCAATATATCACGAAGTATAAGATTTTTAACATGTAAATAAACTGATAAAGAATTTTGGATTACCAACAATTTTCTTTGATAGAGCATTCCACCAATTAGCAGAGCCCTCTTCTGAAGACCCAGAAATCAAAGAGTTTTCTTCATCCTTCTTCTCGACCTTCCTTTTCTTTTTATTTCCTCTCAAAGGTGCCATCAGTGCAGAAAAAGCCCAATTCAATTCTTAACCCAGAAACCCCACTAAAAGCAAACGGAAGAAGTAAAGAACTTTGTTAGAATTTAAATATAACTCAGACCCATTTTTGACAAAGCAAGATTGAACACCATAGACATATAGAGATCATGAATAAGTGCTAAACATAAAGAACATGCAGATACATACAGATATGTGTATAGGTGATTAGCTACAGTGTGCCAATGGTGTTTGTGTTTGCCTCTTTTGGTGATTTTATAGCATGCAAATTGAAAAAGATATGAAAATAGGAGCATAGAACAGAGGCTTTGCGGGTAAGTTACAAGAAATCTGAACTCAGAAATATTTTGGGTTTTGTTTTGTTTTAAGGCAAATGTAGTAAGAAAAGTGACAGGCACGGACATTGTTAAAGACGGGAAAGACTACTTACATGGGCTCCAATTTTTCACAGTGAGAGAGAGAGAGAGTGAGAGAGAGAGGGGATGTAAATATAAAATTTGACAAAACAACCACCATTTTATATTGATCCAAAAATACCATAAATTTTAGAGACAAAAAATTAAGGGTTCCTTTGGTTTATTGTTTTCAAACTAAAGTTTTTAGTTTTGAAAAACACCCAAAAACTTGTTTGATCTAAAATATCCGAAATTCCATTTTCGAAACAAAGCTAAATTTTTAATATAAAACTCAAAACGTCGAACTTTTTGATTATTTTCATTGAAAGTTTTGAAAATACTTGAAACATTACCAAAAAATGTGTTTAAATATTAAAAAAAACAAAAATATTGAATTTTTTTTTTAAAAATGAAATCTAAAAAATAAAATTGATAAATTCTTTAAAAAAAATTAAAAAAAAATAGATATAAAAAATAAAAATTCTGAAAAAATAAAGTTTTAAAAATTTCCAAAAAAAATAAAATAATAAAATTGTAATAAAATAAAAATAGCGTTTAAGATCTTAATGATTATTTCAATAATTTTATAAAAAATATATATATATATTTAAATGAGCACAGCTAAAAGTATTTCAATCCATGCATTAAACTTGATTATTATTTTCTATATTTTGTCATCTCAATTTATTATTTATTTTATTTTAATTTTATTGCGAGAAAAGAATATTATATGATTCACCAACTTAAAAAATATATTACTTGAAAATATATTAATATAAAATTGTTTTATTTTACTGAATAATCAAATTTTAATAAAATAAACGTCATAAAACAATTTCTCGAAATTTCAAATCAAACATATTTTTTAATTTTCTATTTTTGGGAAATAGTTTTTCAAAACAACAAACCAAGCGTGTTAGGTCGATTTGATTTGTGTTTCAGTTTTCAATTCATTTTCAAATTTTTGTTTAGAATGTCTATTTTAAGATTAGTAAAAATACATTTGATTTTTCATTTTGGAAAATCGTTTCTCAATAAAAATTAGAAAACACGTTTGATTTGAAATTTGAGAAATTATTTTATGACATTTCATTTCATAAAATTTGATTATTCAGTAAAATAGAAAAATTTATGTTAACATATTATCAAGTAATATAAACAATTTAAAGTTAATGAATTTTATGATATTTTTTTCTTCTATAAAACTTGTAGATGCTTGAATCTACAATTGATTCGAAAGATGGGCAACGATGATATTTATGATCAAAATGATGAAATATTGGTGGTGTCGGAATGTTTGGATGATATGATCGTGATTGGTGGAAGATAAAAGTGATAGTGACGACGATAAGATAAAATAAATGTGTTAGATGAATATTGAGGAAGCTTTGTAGACTCGATAATCAATTGTTTTTCCTTTGAATAGTCAAATTTTGGGTGTTTTGCAAACCAAACCAAATGCACCCTTAATATTTCAGTTGAAAATGGAAAATAAGATTAAATATATTTTATGAAATGTACTTGCAAAGTTGTGAGTAGATACTTGTAATGCTAAAACGTTATATGCACACTTGATGTATATGTGTCATTCAGCATCTAAAATTGTGAAATACATTTATGTCACGCCAACAGTTTATATTTACAATTAATATATACGTTCCATTTGATATTTTATAGTGTCATATATTACTTATTTGTGTTTATTATATATTAAAATTAACAAAAGATTGACCATTGTATATTGATCCAAAAATGCCCTAAATTCTAAGGTTTGAAAAAATAAAAATTCAATTGAAAATGGAAAAGAAAATTAGTTGCATTTTGGGAAGTATACATATAAAGTTGTGAGTACATACATATAATTCTAATACGTTACAATGAGACTTGATATGACATTTGATTGTGTCATACATTATTTATTTATCATTATTATATATTTTAAAATTGACAAAAGATCGACCTTTGCATATTGATAAAAAAAAATACCATAAATTGTGGGGTCAAAAGTTAACTTTTTAATTAAAAATGGAAAAGATAATTACTTGCATTTTGCAAAGTGTAAGTGTAAAGTTGTGAGTAGATATATGTAATGCTAATTCGTTACACTTATAATTGATGTATACGTGTCATTGATGTATACGTGTCATATGACATCTAATTATGTTATATGTTATTTGTTTGCCTTTATTAAAATTGCCAAAAGATCCACCATTGTATATTGATATGAAAATTCCAGAAATTCTAGGGTCAAAAATTAAGGGACCGTCTCTTCGTATTTCAGTTTTGAGTTTTGAATTCATTTTGGATTTTGTATTTTGAGTGTCAATTTTGAAATTATCGAAAATGTGTTCTTTTTGTCATTTTAAAAAATGAAAATACTCACTCAAAACTCTCTCTCTCTCTCTCTCTCTCTTTGTCGTTTCTCCTCTCTGTCGTTTCGGGATGGTGGTGCACGATGGTTTTTGGGTCAGTGGCGTGGTGGCTGTGGCTGGTACAAAATGATTTTGGGTAGGTGGCGTGGTGGTGTGCTGTAGTTTTGGGTTGGTGTCGTCTCACGGTGGCATTGTGGCTGTGGTGTCCCCGACTTCTTCTGCTGTGATGGTTTTGGACGATGGCGTCGTCGACTTTTTCTACTGTTGTGTTGTGGAGTGACGTTGCCAACGGTGGTTTTAACGGTGCGACGATGATGGCGGTGTGGTGCAGGTGGTGTGTGCAGGCGACAATGTCAATGGTTGTTGGTGGCTTAACCGAAAACATCCAAAACGCATTTTGAAAATTTTGGTTTGGTTTTAACTGAAAACAACCAAAACGACATTTTTGACGTTTTTGATCTTCTTTGTAAATTTTAAACTCGTTTTTGGAAACTCGTTGAAAATAGGCAAGTAAACACGTTTTCACTATTTTGAAAAATCGAAAATAGAAAACGGGATGAAAACAACAAAAAAAACATCCCCTAACTTTTCTGTTGAAAATGGAAAAGCACACGATATACTTTGAATGTCTAGTTGGGCATGTAGCGTGCAACTATTGAGCACCAATAAAGGATATTTTTTTGTAAGCTCATCATCTCATGCAAAATCGATATGAAATTAAAAACACATGGGAAATGGAGGATAACCAAGATGTTAAGTTTATTAATTTGTCATAAAGGTTTACACATGTAATTAATTGTGTACAAGAATATCTTGAAGTTAAACTCAATTAAAGTGATCTAATAAAAAATTAAATTATTGAGTTTATGATATCTAAATAGAGTGTGGGTCAAATTATATATGTAGAGATCGGATCTAATAGGGGGTTGTATTTAAAGATGGACCAAATACATATAAAAACTATAAATACGGTTATGATTTCCAATTCATATAACTTTTTATTCTTTGTGTCATTCTATCAATACATTCAGGGGCGGAGCCCAATAAGGACCAGGGTGGGCCTGTGCCCACCTTGAACTTCTGGGCTCAACCCTGGCCTAGATTTTTTTTTAAAGTAATATTTATCTCCTGGCCCAAGACTACCCTAATGGCCCAAAACTTAAACTACCCAGCCCATACCAAAAAATTAGAAACAAAATTGTGAATTATTTCCCAGCCCAAGACTTCCTCGATTTCAATTCAACCTCAACCTCCACCTCGATTTTAAGCTCGACCTCTTCCTCTCCTCTCACCTCTACGTCTCCTCCAGCCAGCCTCCGGTCGGTTGTAGCTCGGTGCTGACGATTCCGCTTCATTATCCTTCAACAATAGCAGCCTGCTAGCAGTTACTTCGAGTTTTCGAGCCTCTGCTTCGCGCCTTCGTGAATTGCCTCTGTGCAGTGCCGGCGATTTCGAGCCCTAGACCAGCTGTGCCTGTTGGCTGCTTTGCCTCGCCTCTGTTACTCCGTAACCTACTGTAAGTCTAGGTTGTCTAGCTATTTTTTTCCTCTTTGATCTATATTTTACATATACATTATATATAAACCGTTTGGACTTTCCTTGGTGGATTTGGGTTTTCGATTCTTGGGTGAGGTACAGAGTTATTCATGGATTCTGTGGTTTGGTGATTCGGTGAATGAATATTTTTTGGGCAGTTTTGGAAATTGGAATGGTTGTGATTCTGGATCTCAATTGCTCATGTCTTTGTATGA
>CAIGRN010133467.1:0-11735 GCA_903798345.1 Fraxinus anomala
TCACGTTTTTTTTTACTATTGCTTTTTTTTTTTGAAATCGTCACTTATTTTTTTCTCTTTTTTGAATTTCTGTAACTTTTTTTAGCATTTATCGCTTTTCTTTAATTTTCGTGTCACTTTTTTTTTAAAATTTCTGTCACTTTTTTAGTGTTTGTCACTTTTTATTTTGTTACTTGTTTTGAATTTGTGTCACTTTTTTTAGTATATATCACTTTTTAAAATTTCTGTCACTTTTTTATTGTTTGTCACTTTTTATTGAATTTGTGTCACTTTTTGAGTATATGTCACTTTTTTGAATTTCTGTCAATTTCTTGATTGTTTGTTACTTTTTTTAAAAAAATTTCCATCACTTTTTTAATTATTTATCACTTGTTTCGAATTTGTGTCCCTTTTTTTAGATTACGTCACTTTTTTGAATTTTTTATCACCTTTTTAATATGTCACTTTTTTGAATTTCTGTCACTTTTTTAAAGTATTTATCACCTTTTTTTTTTGTCACTTGATTTGAATTTGTATCAATTTTTTGAGTGTATGTTACATATTTTTAATTTCAGAAACTTTTTTGTTAATTTTTTAAGTGTTTTTCACTTTTTTAAATGTAAATTATAGTTGTAAATGGGTAATCTTGCAACGATTAAATTTATAAATAAGTTATTTATTTAAGTTACTGTCAAAATAATCAAAATTTTACTGGTAAAAATTATAATACCGAAGCATCTTAAACCCGTCCATAAAAAACTTAGAATAGTTTATTGGGCCGATGTCAGAGTTTCAATAGTATTTTGGTCGGTCTTGAACACCGTGCATGGACAAAAAATGACTTTATTCTTTACTTCAAAATAACTTTTAGCATCATTTTTCTAAATGTCCCCAATTTTATAGGTATTCATGTAATTACCCCGTAATATTATAGAGTAATTTACTGGTTAATTATATGTTTTTGGTCAATTACACTTTTCATTAATTTCAATTTCCCGTTAAATAAGCACTCATTTCATAGAGAATCCAAATAAGCACTTTTCATTTAATTAAAATGGATTTTAAATCCAAATATCGTTCTCACAAAAATTATACTAGTTCAAATTCGAATTAACTTATCCTTAACTGAAACAATTGAAATTTGTAATTTTTTCTATAAATTAAATAATCTTTTTATAAATGCAAGACATAACTGTATTAAAATAAATGCAAGATAATAATTAAATACAAGTCTTATAAAAGTATGATGATGAAAAGCATACTAGGATCTCGAATCCCTTTGTATCAATTCTCTTTAACCTCGAATCTCATAAATTTGACACAAAATTCATTTATGAAGATCAATATTCCTAATTTGTTTAATAATCTTTCTAGAGTAGAATTAAACTTATTTGTACATGTAACTCGACTGTATTTTTATGACAGATACGAACATATAAAAATGAATTAATGGATTTGTGAATACTTAAAGATCACGTAAAGTATAGCAGTATATTTCTATTTACTATCGGACTCTACGACAATTGACACTATGTCTAACTTATTTTCAATTTTTTGAGTGTAAAATAAGCCACAAAACTCATACAACTATTGTGCATATAATTGTAGAAAAAAACAAATCCATTTCAATCGTTCAAGAATTGAAAACGTGCTTTGAATGTCAAAAATAAATAAAATCAAGAATTAAATATTCATGATACAACGTTCATCGTAAATCTTAGTAAAAAATATTTAGCTACTCAGACTGTTGGAATTAAATAAATAAGTGAAACGACATCACCAATAAATTGATGAAACATAATTATTTCTCAAATTGCTTCCACAATTGTTGATGAATTACTGCGCAAAGAAATATGAAATTATTTCTTCAGCAGTTGTTGTCTGTCTTCTCTACGTGTATGTTCCAATTTATGGCCAGCCTTTTGTCTAAATTTTAGCAGTCTATTTCCAATTTGTTTCTTCCCACAGCGGCCGCCAAAACAAAACTTAGGTATAAAACATACTACTACCTAAAACAAATCACAAATAATAGACTAAACATTGAACTGCTTCTCATGTGCTTGAGATTCGAATTTAATTGACACTTTAGAAAGATCCAAACAATATAAGAAATAATTTTTACTTATCTAATGTTCGACTTAATGTGCATGATTAGCCAACATTGAAATCACGCCCATACTAGAACACGATCAATCAAGTTCTGTTGATTTTTCATAACCCAATCTTCTTGTGGTCAGTTTTTCCTCACACAACTCGTGCAAAATCACTCATTATACTATTCTCTTCAATCATGAGGTATTTCCAGTACATGTGGGTTCCTAAAAATTATTATTACACATTTTACACAAAAGTGATCAGAATTAGATACTTATATCTCAAATATGTAGATGGTAAGTATTTCTAAAAAACACACAGCCAGTTTCTAGAGTCAAGTCCCAAAGTCCTTATTGGGCACCTCTCATTTTTCATAATCTAAATCTCTTTTTCTTTCTTTCGTCAAGAATATATTTTGATTGTTGCTCTTTTTTTTTTTTTTTTTAAAATCTTATTTACAAGACTTTTCTCCATTAAACTTTCTAATTTTTTCGCAGCGAGCTTTAAGCCGATAACTTCCAAAAAAATCTTATGTACAAGACTTTTCTCCATTAAACTTTCTAATGATTTCGCAGCGAGCTTTAAGCCGATAACTTCCAAATCAGATGACCATTGGGCACTAGGTTTTAGATACCATAATAAGCTTAATCACTAAAGTTATTAAGGCTACGAAAAGGAGTATAAGATGTATTACATTTTCTTTTTATATGATATTCAAATCCTAAATTTGGTTCACCTATTTAAGACTCCTTAACTCAAACTCCTTTAGCCAAAGGTTTGATCCGAGAACTCCAAACTATCAAACTTCGATAAATACAAGCACTAACCTTCCCACCCAGACTAATTTTTAGCAGTTTGATTTCTATATACAACATTTGGGAATTCAGTTCAAGTCTAGGTCAACTACATCAGGAAGTCCACAGAATTTAATTGTGTCACAACATAAGTAATAAGTCAATATCGGCTATGTGCTCAAATAAATTAAGTCCAACATTGATAAGTATTCAAGTAAAAGTATAAGATAAGATGTTGTCCAATTCAAGCTAAAGATACCCAATTCAAACAAATAAATATTATCATAGGCAACAAGTCATCCAACACTAAACTAGACACTATTTTTTATTTCTTTTTAAGTTTTCAATTTTTCTCAATTTTATTTTTTATTTTTTTAGTAAACAGTTATACAGACCTGATCTATTCTAAGTATCATAATATTTACCCACTCCCAAAAAAAAAAAATTGCATTGTCCTCAATGCAAAAATAATCAAAATAAAGGAATAAGGGTCGGAAACTCCCCGATGGTAGATGCAGATAGGTAGAAGGTTCAAGCTAGTGTGACTAGTAGATGTCATGACAATCGTCACTTTTCTTCATTGTTAAGCTTTAATTTTCAGTTTCAAGAATTTAAAATAAATATTAGTGATAGCATATAAGGTTTAAATATTTATAATGAATTCACACCAAAAATAATTCTAGTCATCTAACTTTTAGAAGATTGAAATTTAGGTACAACCTTAAAAATACATATCACATCAATATAAGCTCAATATATTGCCAGAATATTAACGATGAACCAAAATAAAATGAATTAAATAAGTAAACATGCCTAAGTTACTAATGCAAGTCTTAAATACACCTAAAATGTGTTTAAAATAATTGAAGTACACGAGCTCCTAAATATGATCCTAAAATACTAATGCAACCCCTAAAACTACGTATACTGAAATAGTTAATCAAAATAAGTGAAAATGAATAGAAAACTGGGTTGCCTCCCATTAAGCCCTCGATTTATAGTCTAGAGCTTGATTTTTGGGTGATTCACTCTGGTATTGTAAGATGAACGGTCGAATTTGCTTTTGAGAATTCACTATTCCAATATGGCTTTAGCCGTTGTCCATTAACTTTGAATGTTCATTTACTCTCATGAGTAATCTTAACAATCCCATATGGAAAAATCCAAGTAATTGTGTACGGCTCCGACCACCTTGACCTTAAATTGCCTGGAAAAAGTTTGAGTCTTGAATTGTATAGTAAGACATGTTGCCCATCCTCAAACTTCCTTCTTTTAATATGCAAGTCATGCCACATTTTGGTTCGCTCCTGTACAGCTTCACATTTTCATAGGCTTCCAACTGAAACTTATTCATCTTATTCAATTGAAGTAGTCTCTTTTCACCAGCTGCATTCAAATCAAAATTCAAGTTTTTGACTGCCCAATAAGCCTGATACTCCAACTCAACTAATAGATGACACATTTTTTCAAAAACCAGACAATAAAGAGATATGCCTATAAGGTTTTGAAAGCTATTCTGTAGGCCTACAAGGTATTGTCAAGTTTCTTAGACCAATAATTTGTTGAAAAACTAACAATCACCTCAAAGATCCACTTTAACTCTCAATTGGAGATTTCAATTTGCCCACTGGTCTAAGGGTGATAGGGGTAGTTATATGATGTCGAAAGCCATATTTAGCCAACAAGGACTCAAATGACGATTGAGAAGTATTTATCCACATCCCTAATAATTGTGTGGGAGTGTACCATATCGAGGTAAAATGTACTTCTTCAAGAACTCAATCACCACCCTAGCATCGTTGGTCGGTAATGCCACTGCTTTCACCCATTTGGAGACATAGTCGACTGCAACTACGATATACTGATTCGAGAATGATGGATGGAATGGCCCCATAAAGTCATTCCCCCACACATTAAAAAGCTCTACCTTAAGAATGCTATTCAGAGGCATCTCGTTTCTTCTCGAGATATTTCCCGTGTGCTGGCATCTATCACACATCTTCACAAACTCATAAGTATTCTGAAAAATTGAAGGCCAATAGAATCCTGACTGTAAAATTTTTGCAGCTATCTTTGAAGCACCAAAGTGTCCAACATAGACAGATGAATGACATTAATCGAGTATTATATGAACATTTTCTTTAGTAACACACCTCTTAATAATTTGATTTGGACCCCGTTTGTAGAGAATAAGATCCTTCCAAAAATAGTGCTTCAAGTTAGAAAAGAATTTCTTCTTTTGATGACTTGAATAATCTGGTGGAATGATGGATTTGGCCAAATAATTCATAATATCTGCATACCATAGTGCATCATCCACATCAAAATTCTATTCATCTTCAAAGATCTCATTTATATCCACAAATTATTTCTGCTCTCTATGCTCAAGTCGAGATAAATGGTCAGATACTATGTTTTTACTTCACTTCTTGTCTCTTATCTCTAAATCAAATTCTTGTAGGAGCAGTACCCATCTGGTCAATCTTTATTTTGTATCCTTCTTTGCCACCAGATACTTTAAAATTTTATGGTCGATGTAGACTATTACATTTGATCCAATAATATAAAATCGAAATTTATCAACATCATATACTACAGCTAGAAGTTCCTTCTCAGTGGTGGCGTAGTTTAGTCATGCATCATTCAATGTCTTACTTACATAATAGGTCACATTAAAAATTTTATCTTATCGTTGCCCCAAAATTGTACACATTGCGTAGTCACTTGCATCACACATTAGTACAAATGACAAACTCCAATTTGGTGCAATTATTATTGGTACTGAAATCAACTTCTCTTTTAGAGTATTGAAAGCATCAACTTCTCTTTTAGAGTATTGAAAGCCAATAAACACTCTTCAGAAAAGTTGAAAGAAAGATCTTTGACTAGCAGATTGCACAATGGTTTAGTGATCTTAGAGAAGTCTTTGATGAAGCGACGATAAAACTTGGAGTGACCAAAGAAACTACGAACACCCTTAACTAAAGTTGGTGGTGGTAATTTCTTAATAACTTGAATCTTTGCCTTGTCTACTTCAATCCCCTTAGCTGAAACTAGACGCCCCAACACGATGCACGATGCCTTCTTATACCATGAAGTGACATTTTTTCCAATTTAGTACCAAATTAGTTTTCTTACATTGCTGTAAGACCAATTTTAAGTGCTCTAAGCATTCATCAAGTGAAGAACTAAAGAGTGAAAAATCATCTGTAAAGACTTCTATGAATTTTTTCACCATATCAAAGAATATTGTCATCATGCAACGCTGAAATGTAGTAGAGCATTGCATAGATCAAATGGCATCCTACGATAAACAAAGGTACCGTAGGGACAGGTAAAATTAGTCTTTTCTTAATCCTTGGACAATATCGAAATTGAATTATAACCGAAGTATCCACAAGAAACTAATAATGGGATTGACCTACCAACCTCTCCAACATCTGAACGATAAATGGAAGGGAAAAGTGATCTTTCCGAGTAGTAGTGTTGAGTTTGTGATAATCAATACAAACTCTTCATCCCCGTAATAGTTCTGGTGGAATTAGTTCATTATTCTTATTCGGTACTACTGTGATACCCCATTTTTTCGGCACAACCTGAACATGACGGATTCATGTACTGTTTGAGATATGATAGATTATCCCTATATCCAGATTTTTTTCTCTGACTACCTCCTTCATATTCGTTTGAGTCTCCTCTAGCTGTCTATACTTAGTAAAAATTTATCCTCCATGAGAATTTTATACATGCAGATGGCAGGGTTAGTCCATCTGATGTCAACAATAGACCATCCAATAGCTATTTTATTTTCGAGTGCTTGCACTAGTCTCTCTTCTTCAAGCTTACTGATGAAATTTGAAATAATGACATGCAATTTGGATGATTCTCCCAAGTAGGCATAACTAAGATAAGATAGCAACTGCTTGAGCTCTAACTTAGGAGGCAACTGAATTGATGGCAAAGGCGTTGTAGGACTTGTGCCTAACTCCTCAAAGTGTGGTATGTGCCTATATGGAGGATAAGCTTCAAGATATCTCGCACATATCTCAATCTCATTAAAATTAGAATGAATGGATTGAAAGTGTACAATACACACCTCATATGGATTATGCAACTGGAAAGTGTTATAAACTGCCTTGTCAATCACATCGGTCTGAAAGTAACTGCTTACCTAGTTGGATATTTCATGGCCTTGGATACATTTAATGCTACCTGCTCTTCACCAAGCCTCAAAATCAGTTGACCTTTTTGCACATCAATAAGAGCTCTACCGATAGCTAAAAATGGTCGACCCAAAATAAGTAGAATCCTCCTCCATGTCAAGAATAAGAAAGTCAGCTGGGAAGATGAATTTGTCCACTTTCACCAAGATATCTTCAATGCTTCATCTTGGGTGCATGATAGACTGATTAGTTAGCTGTAATGTCACTGTAGTTACTTTAGCTTTCCCTAAGCCTAGTTTCCTGAAAATAGACATTGGCATCAAGTTAATACTTGTACCTAGATCACATAAAACTTTATCAAAATAATAATCGTCTATAGTGCAGGGTACAATGAAACTCCCTGGATCTTTTAATTTGGGAGGTAGCTTATTTTGTATTCTGGCACTACACTCTTCGGTCAACATCACCATTTCATGTTCATCCAACTTGCATTTGTTAGATAAAATATTCTTCAAGAGTTTTGAGAAACTAGGCTCAGCAAAAGAGATGTTGATGTAAAGCTTCTTGAAGATCTCAAGGAATATTTGTATACTGCTTGTCTAACTTGTGTTTTTGCAGTCTGAAGAAATGGAATCGGAGGCTCATATGGTTTGATAGGAGTGGTATATCTAAACTCTTTTTGGCAAATGTATCTGTTGTTTGTTCAATTTGTTTCACATGCTCCTCATCAGTAGAAGGTACTTTTTCTTATTCGCAACTGTCTCTTAACATGAATCTCAGGTAACTAGAATAATTGCTTTGACATGTTCTTTGGGGCTAACCTCTGTATTGCTTGGCAATGTACTTGGTGCTCTTCCTGATATAGCGTGTGCCATCTGTCCGATTTGAGTCTCCATGTTTTTAATTGCAGCACTTTGATTCTGAAATGTTGTCTCGGTCTTTCTCATGAATTGATTATTAGCCTCCATGTAGTGATCTGTCTTTTCCATGAATTTACCAAACATCTCTTCTAAAGAAATTATCTTCTATGCTTGCTGAAATTGAGAACCTTGTGGCCTATCAGGATTGTGATTACTCCAAGAAAAATTTGGATGCTTCTTCCAACCAGGGTTGTAGGTGTCAGAATATGGATTATTTTGTTGGCGTTGACCCCCTTGTACATAGTCAACTTGTTCTGTGTCTTGTGCAAGAATTGGACAGTTTACTGTGTGTGATTTGCCCCTACATTCTTCACAACTTTCCCACTTGGCCTGTAATGCATTGGCTGATCGTGACATGCTCTCAACCTTATGAATCAAAGAGTCAATTTTTGCAGATAATGTTGTATAAGTGTCCACTTTATACACTTTAGGGCCTTCCTAACTCTCTCAGAAGCCAACATGGCTGTATCTTTTAAACAACATCAAGGTTTCATCAATTGTCTTCATGGATAAGGAGCCATTGGATGATGATTTGACCCCCTTGTACATTGTCTTGTTCTATTCGAGTCTCTTTTGATCGTTCGTTCTTCAATGGATGACGATTTGAGCCTTTGAATACCTAAAAGATTTATACATGAAAAACTCAAAAAAAAGACTTGTTAGAAATATAAGTATCTTGTTTGTTATAATCAAAACAAATAAAGTTATATTAAATTATGGTCAACATTTTGGAATTAGAAATTGATAATAAGGGTATTTTGGTCTAAATTGTTGCAAAATGAACATTGAACAAATTTTTAACATTTTTGCAAATGACCATGTGAAAGTTGTCATTTCTTGTAATTTCCTCTTGTTTTGTCCGATTAAAAGTCCAATTCCCACATAAATCTGCTCAATTTCAATTTCTCTCAAACTCTTTCAGCCACGTGTGTTTTTCTTTTTGTTATTGAGGCCCAATTAAATTTTCACTTAATATCAACCAACTTCTGTCGTCACATAGGACTCTAATTCATTTTGAAGTTTATTCCAATTTCAAGTCCAAGTGGCAAGGTCCATTAATGTGGTGTTTGTCTCCAAGGCTTCACTATTTCCAATTAATGCAATTTAGTCCTTGAGTGCATTTATTTGTGCAGCCCATGTCCTCTTCAATTTCTAAAGTATGAAATTTGACCCCAAAATATTAGCTTTTGTTCAATTTCATTCTCTTTCTTTTCCAAACGTGTAGAAATGGGTCCAATGCTGAACCAAAAAATAAATTAAGTAAAAATTAATAATTGACGATATAAAACTTTAGTAATATAGCCTAGATAAGTGCACAAAACTCATTTATCAACAAATCGAGATTTTAGGGCACCAAATAATTTTTTTTCCTCACAAAAGAACATCGAATCAAAATTTGGAGCATATATCACACAAATAAATGTTAAATAATTAGTCATCCATGGATTCTTAGCAACTCTGAGGTTCATATATTCTCTGTAAACCATTCATTCGTAATGTGTTTTTAACTGAGATTTTAATGGATTATAATTTTTTAATAAATTAAGGTATTCTTATTAACTGGTGGATTTTTAAGAATTTTATTAATAAAAAGATTTCAAACTTCAAAATACATGTGACGAACTCTTGAAATTTCACAATTTTAATGAGATTATAATGAATTTTGTGGAATCTATTCAAATTTACGAAATTCATTAAAATTTATAATTTTCAAAATTCTAGTTGAAGATACCCAAATTTGAATAGGATATTCTTTGAGTGTCTCAGTCGATTTTATCAAAATCAATTCCTAAAATCGAGCAGCTATCCCAAGAAAAATGAAAGTACAACCATCGGAGTTAAAGAGCACTCTTGAGTGGGTTTTGCTGATTGTACGGGGCCACATGGTCCTATACCATCGGGGGTGCCACTTGGCTCCTCTTATAGGTGGGGGCCTCGCTCGTAAGTTAACATAGATGATATTTTTTGAGATCCATTCATTCCAAGTTACCCAAGTCTAGAATTTTTACTACATTGAACAGATATCTTAGTTTTAAGTTGATAGACTCATTACATTATGTACCTTTTGAGCCCCTAATGTTAGCCAAAATCTAAGAGGGGTGTCTATGATTAGGATTTTAATGAATTTTAAAAGATTATAAATTATAATATTAGTGAAATTGAATAGATTTCTATAGAATTCATACGAATCTCATTAGAAAAATGTGAAATTTCTAAAGAATTTGTTATGTGTATTTTTGAGCTTGAAATCCATGCAAATCTCGTAAAATCTCTTTATTAATGAAATTCTTGTAAATCTATTTTAATGAAATTTACATCTATATTTTAATGTATTTGAATAAAATCTATTAAAATCTTTATTAGGGACTCCTGAATTTACAAATACTTTTAAAATTCACTAAATTCTCAGTTGAGGACACCCTGTAAATTGATTACACCATTGTATTTTATGAAAATTCTCTTGATTTTTGTGATATACTGTATTGTGCAAATTTTAAAACTACTTGTATTTCTCAAAAGGTGACATATGACATCAATCCACTGGTGAATAATAAGTTTAATTTTAATTTGAGACCCACCATAAATTTATTTACCAATGAATTGACATGACATGCCACTGGTGTTTAATAGATCATTTATATATCTCTCCATACATATATTAGCATGTTTGGCAAATCTTAAATTATAACTTAAGCTGATCAAACTTACTTCATATATACATTCTATAACATTCACAATTTACTATCCACAAATTCTATAAAATTCATAGCTTACAAACACCCTCAAACAAGCACATATTACAAAGAATTAACAAAAAATCCTTATTCTCTAAGTGCCTCCTCCCCCAACCAAAAACGAAAATAAAAATAAAACATTCTATAAACATCCATCGACTCCACCTCTCGGCTCTTCCCGTTTCCCATCCAACATTTGAGCTAGTTTTCTTTCCCCTAACCCACACTGGTTCGCCATTCCTCCAACTTCGTGTTAGTTTCCTTCTCTATCTTTGTTCTCTCTTTAACCATTCTTACTAATCCTATTTAGTCTCCTAACTTGCTCTAGCACTCTAGTTCTACTTCTCCCATTTTTTCCCCATATCCCTATCCGCCTAAGTCATGAAAAGTGAAGAACAAGAAAGTGTGTGAAGGAGTGAAATTTGTTTTGCACAAAAAAAGATTTTTTTTTTAAATTTTTAATAAGATTCTTGTTATTTAGCCTTTATTGACTTTCGAACATAAACATTGTTAGGGATAAAATTAGGGAGTTGCTATTTTCATTTACCGTTCTTATATATCTATCAACTTTTAGAAAAAAAAATTCTATACTATTAACTTTATATAAATTTACTTAAATAAACAAAAATAAAACTAAATAAAATATATCACTCAAAATTCATTCAATAAATATTTATCCTCGTGAAATGCTTTTGGATATTTTTTTTATTCTTTTAGACTTTACGTTTAACTAAAATCCTAGTATTCAAACAACAGCTTCTTCAAAATTATATCCATAATGTTGACCTATGATTTATAGCTCCACTTGTTTTGATTATAACAAACATTATACTTGTGTTTCTAACAAACTTTGTTTCTTGAGTTTTTCATGAATATATCTTCTTAAGCATTCAAAGACTCATATAGTCATTCATTGAAGAACAAGCAATCAAATGAGTCTCGAAGAAAAGAAGAACGAGACATGTGAAGATTAAAACTTAGAAATAGTTTTATCGGAACCTAAATGTAAAGGTACAACTCATCAATTTTTAGCAAGTGTTCAAAGCTCAA
>CAIGRN010133468.1:0-17489 GCA_903798345.1 Fraxinus anomala
AAAAAAAAAAAAAAAATTAGGATATTTATTACGTAGTCTAAAATATACAATATTCTTTCAAAGATTGCACAAATCACTCAATACAATCATTCATTGGCCAAATAAATTAATATCATAAACTACAATAATAAAAACACATAAAAATAAGTACTTTAACATGATATACCGATTCAATCCGAGCTCTTGAAATTAAGAGCAAATATTAAAATTAATAAGTTAGGTTAAATTACATCGTAAATCCCAACATAAAGAACTTAGCTCATTTTGTATAAATGATAGAAAGAAGAAGATTTTTAGAAATACATTATAAATTGAAAAAAAATAATTGATGAAATACAAAACAAAATATAAAATTCGTCTTTTGGTTGGATTTTTGAAGGTAGCAATGGCTTGGTTTTGATTTTCCCAAAAATCTCTCTATTTTCTTGATTTTTTTTCTCCTCAATTTTGCCCTAGTTCTTGCCCTTTTCCACCAAAATGAGTGTGAAAAATAGAGTGAATGAAGAATAGGGCTCAAGTGATTGAATTTTGGCTTAAATATACCCAAAAACGCCCCCAAGAAATTGCACAAAATAGCCCCAAAAGAAACAGAAAATTACAAAACGGATTGGGCATTTATGCCCAGCCGAGCAGCAGCTCGCGCGCCGCATAGCCCAAATGCATTCTGCTTTTGGGCTGAAACATCCCGCACTCTCCTCAGCTCGAGTCCTTCAACTTTAATCTTGTACACTTTGGTCCCTGAATTTTGACTTTTATTTTCATTATGCCCTCTATAAATTGCCTTCAAAGTCCTTCAACCTTTATCACTTTACATCTTGGTCCCAACTTCATGTTTGCACTTTTAGTCCATTTTCTCTTCATTTTTGCATTGTTCTTCTTCAATTGGGGGTTTTGCCCTACAAAAGAAATAATTACACAATTGTGAATAGAAATTCGTTCCGTTAATCAATATTAATCTTATTTAGGCATCCAACAAGTGTGTAAAAACAGACTTATCACACACTCAAAAACTTAATTTCTTGCTCGTCTCGAACAATATTATCTACTAGAACAATCAAGCAATATGTAATAAAGATCAACAATATTAGATATCTTGTCAAAAATATCCATGAGTATAAAATTGTATTAACAATTCACAAATATGCCTCCAAATAATGCTTCCAAAAACAAATTAAGCTTATCCAATATTTGATCGATATGTGTAGTCACTTTCAACTATCACCTAGACTCGGAAAAGATTGTCAAGAAGGAGAAAATTTTCAACTTGGTGCCACATCCCCACATATATATATTTATTTTCTTTCCCAATGTATAAATCTATAGGGTTGCTCTCCAATCACTCTTTTATTTTCCTACTTTAATTTGGTTGGAACTAATCGACAATGTCAACATCTAGTCATGTGATGATTCTCACTAAATTTGAGTGCTTCGACACTTACGCTTATAGTAGATAATTCAAACCACTAGTTATCTAACCCCCACATCAATTACAAATGCAAAATTTCTATTAAATTTTTAAATTAAATCTCAAGATTGACTTCACTCGCTTAACCTTTTTTCTTGACCTATATAATGAGCTTTAGGTAGATAACTCTCGATTTTTAAAGACCAAAGGGTATCCAGTTTCAAGATAACGGACATACTAACTCGAGTAAAAAAGGACATGGAGAAAGGCAAGAATTATCAATTGTAATGCCTCTTTGATCAATAAAAATTATGGAGCTTAGATCCCTTGCATATGATCATCCCCTATTTTATACTTGTTAGTTAAAGACACTCCACACAAATATATTTAACATACACGGAATCAACACATTTCCAAAAAGTTTTCTTACCGGCTCGACCACCACCAAACTTATCTAACAATAGGGTTAAGTGATAGAAAATGTAGGTTGATAGAAATTTTCACACAACGTATAACCTAGTTCTACCATTCAAAATTTCTCCATCGATCAATAAATTCAAAATCTGGATAACAATTGGTCATGACTATTTAGCTAATTTTAAACATCCTAAGCTGACAAAACTATCTAACATGTCAAACACAATCAAGATAAAATAAACAAACACTCCCAAACTTGAATTCCACATTGTCCCCAATGTGGAAAAAAACAAAATAAAAAGAGGGGGTTAACGAAACTTCAACGATTGGATGTTTGGTGAAGAGGTGCTTATACTTGGACTTAAGATGCTCTTGAATAATTCAATTCTAATTCACCCCAAAACTTGTGATTAAGCCTTGACTTGACTTCAAACAATTTTCTTCAACAAACATCTCATGGAATAACTTGTGGGGTCCTACAAAATCACAAGAAATGAGTGAATTATACGAGTTAAAATCAAGTTGATAAGTGTGACCAACATAGTCAAAATGAACCCTCAAACTTGTTGAGAACCATGATCAACCTAGGATTTTTTTAAAAAAAAGACCTTAAAAAATGATATCTAATCAAATAAAAGCAAGAAAATTAGAATATAAAATGATTAAGAGTAAGAAAATTGGGTTGACTCCCATTAAGTGCTTTTTTAAAGTCATTAGCTCGACTTTGACAATTTAAATCATGGACATCTAAAGTTGTTTAGTTTTTATTATTTTGACTTTACTCCACTTTCATTTATTCTCCTAAACTCTTCATTGCCCTTTTCAATAAAATATAACTTGCCTCTTCCGTCCAATTCAAATCAAACTATGTAGACTTCCACCTTCTGATTGAGCTTACTCACAAAATAAATTTTCGAAAGAATGTATGTTAATTTCATCCTCGTTGATTGCTTCATCTTCATTTGGTTCCAATGTGATTAATTTGTTATTCACTTTAAGCTCTTCTTTAATAGTTGATTTCTCCTCAGATTGAATGATTAGTTCGTAATCTAAATTCACAGGTAATGGCAAGTATTTTCTATAAGCTCCTTCAAGTGGATTATACCATTTGAAATCTGTCTCAGTACATGGCATCTCCCGTAGGGATGTTTCTTTCATCCAATTTGGTAAGTTTATGATACTATTTTGTAAGTACCTTCTCATTCAATAGAAGATGACTATCTCCCACGAGTATGATGTCATCATCCCATCGCCAGATACATAATCTTCCACGAGCATGTAACTCTTATCAGTTTTGTCAGGTGCTTGTTTTCGACACATTAAGTATTGTCTAAACTCAATAAATTTCGACGTGAATGCATTAGTACACAATTTACAAGCATTACCCAGTACAATGCACAGCGTAACAAATTTTACAACTTAGATCACTTCCAAGCATATCTTCATTGCCCATGTAGAGATTAGTCATTGTAAAAGTTTTATTACTTTATCATTGTCAGACTCATGCATATAGAATTAAAAAGTACATGGAATAATACCAAACACAAGAAAGATCAAGATTGTGGTGGGTAGCCAAAAGATATAAAAAATTTAAAAAGAAAATAATAATAAAATATTTGTTAAAATTAATATTAATTATAGTAGTAATCAAAGTAAAACATTTCGCGCAACGACATTAAAAACGTGTTCGCTAAAATTATAAACGGCAAGTGCACAAGGCTACGTTCAAGTGATAAAGTGTATTATGAGCTTGAGTCGATCCTTCCAAGAATGTTTACTGTTAGGAATTATGTTGCATTGATAATTTTTTAGACGAAAGGATTATTATAAATTAATAGAATTGTTACAAAAGCGTTGTAAAAGTTAAGGAATCTTTTGGATGGTTGTATAGATGAACTAGAAGTCTTTGGGTTCAAGTATTGAATAAGAAGAAAGAATCGTCGAATTTATGCTAGCCTATCGCCTAGCTGATGCTCGAGCGAAAAACGCAAAACCATTGTCACCTGCCCGTCACCTTGATTCTTGCTCGAGTGACACACCTCTCTCTCGCATGTCGTTAGTGTGGCGCTCGAGCGACAATATTTTTCGATAAATCTTGGTTTGCGTTTTTCAAAAAATTATATTTATCATATACTACCTAAATACCTTTTATTATAAATATAATGAACGGTATGTTTTTGGTAGATAGTTGATCATTATTTTACATCTTCATAACATCATTCTAAGATCCAAAAACACATCCAAACTTTGAGATTAAAACTTTGATTCTTGAGATCAATCAACCACAAGTTGGAAAAAACTTCAAAGTTAAATAATCCAAAACACCCACTTTCTAGATATAATCAGAAATGTACTTTCTCAATAGCTTTCGAGGGTTTTTTGTATATTGAAAGAGGTTGACTAGAAGTACAAGAAGAATACAAGAAAAATGTGTTCTTGGTGATCCACATGAGATAGACAATTCCAGAAGATCGGGAGCATGTGCGAATAAAATAAGTTCCAGCGAGTCTTGAAGATTGTAGGAATTAGATTAGAGAATCGATTAGGTTTTCTAGGTTGGATCATATTGTTAGTTCATATTGTCTATAGTGGAAACTACTGGTTTGGTCTCAAAAATTTTTACCTAATTGAGAGTTTTCTCCATCAACAAATCTTGTATTATTTATTGCTTTAATTGTTATTGTGGCAATTCAACATAGGATAAAATTGAATTTATTGGCTAAACATCTAAAACAATTAAAAAATGACTTATTACTTTTAATTGATAATTTTAATTCTGCATTATTCACCTATTAGGTGATTTTAGGGTCAAACTAGTATCTTTCAAGTGGTATCAGAGCCCAAATTTGATTTCTAACCCTAGTTTTTTAGATGAGTAGTTGCATGTCCCATCATATTTTGATGGCAGTAATTATGTCTATTGAAAAGTTAAAATGAGAACCTTGAAATCGATGGATGAACGGATTTAGATGAGTAGTTCATGTTTTGAGGATATGTGCAACCAACTGTATAACAGTAGTGCCAATTTGTTCAGTGATTGCTTTATTGGTACATAGATAAAAGCAGAGTTTTCTAAATTCTGACTGAAGGAAAAGCCTACCTTCAGATACTATATATAACATTTATGATCATTTATACATATCAAAAGGGAATAAGTTCCTTTCAGACAATGTTATCCAGCCAATTATGACCCCAAAAAAAAAATCCAAGTTTTTTCTATCAACCCCTACAATTGTAATACCGATGGACTGTCGAAAAAGGGTCATTTCACAGCTTTGCTCAAATGCAAAACTTTAAACTGTCAAGAAACCTTGGACAATCGATGTCAAAACGATGTTAAATTATAAACAAAAAAAGGACTATGGGGTTGTAACGGATTAAATCCAAAAGAATTATTAACCCAGTCTGCCATCCCGATTTAGGTCCTCCCAACGAATTTCTTCACCACATTCACCACACACAGTGCTGCATCCCATTTTTGTACCTTGACTCCTCAGAGTCAGCAAATGCGAAAGGTTCGTGCACTTACGAAGCACCATACGATTTCGTATACGCTCCATGGTTTGTGTGAGCTTGTCGTTCTTGGGAGCAGAGGTAGAAGGCACGCGTTTTCGGTCAAATGCAGATCCATCAACAAAGGTTTGCTGGTCAATGGCACATTCATCTGGCAAACCTCGTCGCACCTCCTCCCATTCAAGGGTTTTCCGATATACTTCCCAAGCCATGTCCTGTTCCTCTTTCGAGAGCTTTTCGTCTTCATTTTCTTGAAGGAGAGTCTCGTGCTCATGGTAGTTTGAAATCCATCTAAAAGTAAAACTATCTGGTTAGACAAATTACGAGATAAAAGCATGTAGATATCAAAACAACAGCATTATTAAATAAATCCAAATCTATTCCATGACTAGGAGAAAATAAAGGTTGATATAAAAATGGAGACAATTATTAGAACAAGGTATTTTATTTGTTTGGTCAGATAAGAAATGCTTCTGTTGCATGTAATTACTCTTAATAAATATCCAGGAAACATTGTTCTCTTTTTTATTAAAGATCAAGTATTCATTAGCAGCTGCCAGGGACGAAGGGTTCAACTTGAAAATTTGCCAACCCAAATCAGGTAGTGGAATCTAAATGGTATTATAAAGTGAAGCCATGTGGTTCTCAATCAAATCTCCAGTTTAAGGATGGCTATATAAAACAGATGTTCCATTAGGTGAGGATGGGACACATGACATGAAATATGTGTACCTAAGTTCCTGTGTTGAGGTGACTTCGAGGATTCATAGAGAGCATATTAAAATCATCCAGTTATCATTTGTATACAGAAATAATGAGCCCCAATTTATTTGTAAACAGAACTTTAGAGGAGAATCTAGAAATCACCATAAACAAAATCCTAATGTAAGGCGAAAATCTAAAATTACCATGGATTACTGAAATCACAAAAAGTACCAAAAACAGTCCCTACGCCTTGATAAAATAATTAAAGCGAACATTTGACATACACCAGAGTATTGACCACGACTGGGCTAAATTTTGCTTTGGGTCCTAGGATGGTCCTTTAAGGCCAAGTATGTCAACCTTTTGTGGGCTGCATCACAAATCTAAGGAAATCATAAAACTTATAGAAGTTTGAAAACATAATGTAGCTGGTTGCTGAAAACTTTGCACTGCATCATCCAATCCGATAACATTATCCCAATACCCTTCTCTATTAAACATTTGGCATTATTAACAGAGGTTGAACTGTACATGGTTGTGCCTCAATTATTTATTGTAGTGTGTTATATAGCTGTAATGATCAACGATGCATGAGGGAAGTTTCCTGAAAGTTTATAGATCAATGAAGAGTTTGTTGGACAATGTGTTGATAAGAATATTATGGTTAGGATTTAGCAGCTTCCAATACTGATAATGTGACTGGAATATGACATCAGAATATAACAAGAAAAAGGAGCTGATGATATACTAAAATCGTCACCGAAATGTTTTCAAGAAAATATATTCTGCTAGCACACATGAATCCGATTTTTAATATTTAACCTCAAAAATCAAGGAACTCTAGTACACATTTGATACCACCATGATAAAAGGCCAAAGTACAGAAGGAACAACCAGAACGCCATGTTAATGCAATTTGATAGAAAGAGAAAGGAGCCTATACAAAAGACATAAACTGGCGTAAACAAAAAGAGAAGGAAAAAAATTGTAAATTACGTAACAAAGAAAACTATTGATCTTAACCTGTCAACGTGGATTATTGAGGTAACAAGTAAATTTGTTGCTATGTGTCAAGGTGATGGAAGAGGCAATGAAAAGATAAACAAATTTCTAATGGATGAAAATCTAAGATCAAAGTTTGAAATGTGAAATGAATCCATTCTAGCGGACTGCAAGCATCACAAGTTGCATCAATCCAACTAGAGCAAAACAAGCTAGAAGTGATCCCTACATAGATTTTGTTCTCCAGCGACGCCGTGTAGTTCTAGCTTTTGACTAACCACTTCCTTTCACTTCTCATTCACTGATAGAATTTTTAGTTTAACTCCATTAAATAGAAAAAGAACAAACTGTTTAGAGTGTTGATGATTTCCTGAACCTTAGGAAATCTGTGTATTTTAGGAAACCTATCTGTATCTTAGGAAATCAGTACAACTGTAATATTTCAAAATTATAGTTCAGTCAGTTACTGTTAGGTTAATCCCTTGATTGAAGGGATTGATAGAATTTTTACTTCTTTTCCAAATTAAGTGATATGTGCTGTATATATATTTATTCTGTTTTGATAATAAAAATTATCTCTTTTCACCACATGGTATCAGAGTCTTCACTCATTGGGAATTCCGCTGATTTTATTTTACAGCATCCATTGCTGAGATTTTTTAGAAAACCATGTATCCTTCATTGTCATTTTTATGTTCCGTACTCCCTTTTCAATATGCCTAAGATAATTGGATATTAACCCTTCAGTCACAGCCACTTCAACTCTTCAAATTCAACCATCAGCAATCCAATATAAACAACAGGAGTACACCAGAATCCTCAAGTCGTGTAGGGCAGGACCACAATGCAGAGACAGGTAAGAATGAGTTTTCCAGACTACCTAGCAGTGGTATACATACTGCAAGAAACCTAGTCATATGGAAGAGAATTGTAGGAAACTTCGTGGGAATCACAGGGCCTTAGTCAGAATGGTGGCTTCAAGGGCGGACAGCAGTAAAGTCAGGCACACTGGACAAATTTTGGGACATTATTCTCCCAAAAAATTTAGACCCTGTTTGATGCCCATTAAAGAGTTTTGAAATAGTGATTTTTGGGAGAATGTGTGGTTAAAAATAGGAAAAAATTGGATTTACGTGCAAAATATTTTATTGTGAGAATATGTAGTTGAAAATGAGTTTTAAGAAAAAAAAAAGTTTTTGGAGAATGGTAGATATACAGGGGCTTAGTGTGAATATCACAAGTACTGGAACTGAGCAAAGAAGAGATCGAGAAACTACCAGGATCGTGCTCTTTGTCCCAAACAGGTAAGTATCATGTTTCTTATGCTCTAAGTGCATCAAACACATCTTTTTCTAGTTCTTGGGTCATTGACTCAGTGGCAATAGACCTCATGACTCACTTCTCACATCAGTTTATTTCATATAATCCATCACCTAGGAATAAGAAGATTAAAGTTGCCGAGGGTTCTTTAGCAACTGTTGCTGTTCAAGGGACAATCAATCGAACCCCTTATCCTTCATTAAAAATGTGTTACATGTTCCCAAATTATCAGACAACCTCCTGTCTGTCATCAAATAACTAAAGACTTGCATTGTAGCACAACAATCTTTCTTGATCATTGTATATTTCAATACCAAGTTACTGGACGGCTAAATGGACATGCAAAGGAGAGGATGTACTCTATTTTCTTGAGATAACTAATGACAAGGGTAACCAATTCCCACTTTCCTACCAACTAGAAAGTTTCACATCAAAAGAAAGATTAAATATGCCTTAATCACCTTCGTCCTGGACATCCACCTTTTAGGTTACTCAAGAACGTGCATCCTTCACTGTTTAAAATTTTCGTGTCAACAGCTTGCATTGTGATGTTTGTGAGTTTGGAAAACATCATCGAGTTTCATTTCCTTCAAGTAATACTAGATCATATCATCCTTTTACTTTAATTAATTCCAATATTTGGGGTCTGTCTAAAGTTCCTAACATCTCAGGTGCTAAATGGTTTCTGTCATTCATTGATTACCGCACTAGAGTAACTTGGATTTTTCTCTTAAAACAAAAATCAGAAGTGAGCCACATTTTCCTGTTTCTATAACATGATCAAGAATAAATTTGGGGTTCCATAAAGAGCATTAGATCTGATAATGTAAGGGATTACTTCAAGCAAAACATGTCACCATTTCTCCAAAAAGAGGGTATCATTCACCAATAATCTTGTGTGGATACCCCACAACAAAATGGGGTATTATAATGAAAAAATAGGCATTTACTTGAAGTTTCTAGGGCTCTTTTGTTTCAAACCAGTGTTCGCAAGTCATATTGGGGTGAAGCTGTGTTTTAATGGCAACCCATTTGATAAATATGATTGCCTTCTAGAGTTTTGGTTTCAAGAGTCCCATGAATGTGTTCTCTAGTTTTTCCCCAGATATCAATGGCTTCTGCAAACTACCTCCCAAGATTTTTGGATATGTGCATCTTTTATACATATTCATGCTCACAATTACAAGAAACTTGTTCCAAGGGCTTTAAAATGTGTCTTTGAAGATTACTCTGCCACAAAAAAAGGTTACAAATGTTATCATCCACCTTCAAAAAAAATTTCATATCCATAGAAGTCACATTTGCTGAAAATCTTTATTCCAAAATCCTCATCTTCAGGGAGAGCCATTATCATCTATGGAAGATAAGGACATCTTCCTTTATGAATTTCCTGCAAGATCTTTTACACCGAAATTTGAGAAACGGACCACTGAATCCATCAACTCCTGTAGATGCAACAAAAAATTCTAGCAATTGTTTCTGTTGAAACTGAACCAGCTTCTCCTATAGAAGCTACAGAAATTCTAACAGTTGTTTCTATTGAAACTGATTCTGTCACCCTGCAATTTGTTGAACCTGAATCTGTCATCCAAGTCTGGTCTCATTGCTACCCAACCACTTCAAGTTGACTCCAGGAGAAAAGTGACCATTCCCGAACCAAAGCAGGTCCAAGAGTCCAAGACAATACGAGGTACTGAACTTCTTTCGGCTTCTCCCACAATTGATAACTTAGAACTACCCATTGCCATTAGAAAAGAAATAGAAAATGCACTCAACATCCCATATCTCACTTCATATTCTTCGAGAAATTATCCCCAGCGCATAAAACCTTTCTCACTCAATTGAATTACATTGAAATACCCCGAACTTTGGACGAGGCTTATAGATAAGAACAAGAGAAATGTCACGATTAAGGAGATGGGGGCACCGAATACAAAAATCAAACATGGGAAGTCGTTGATCTTCCTGACAGAAAAAGCCGAGTAGGTTGTAAATGGACTATTAAATATAAAGCTGATGGGAGTGTAAATGGACTATTAAAGCCGATGGGACCTTACAAAGATATAAAGCTTGATTGGTAGCTAGAGAGTATACTCAAACTTATGAGGTGGACCATCAAGAAACTTTTGCACCAGTGGCAAAAATGAATCTGCACAGGTTTGATTATCTTCGGCAGCTATTCTTAATAGGTAAAAAAATGCTATTTTGCGCATGGTGTATATGGAGGCTCCACCAAGTTTTGACCAGAATTTTGGTAAGAACAAAGTATGCAGGTGAAAAGAGGCTCTATATGGACTAAAGCAATCTCCTAGAGAATGGTTAAGGAGGTTTACTAAAGTTATGTTGCTTATGATGGATAAGCAAAGGAGACCACACTCCGTTCATTATGCACTCATGACTCAGCCTCCGGAAAAGTTACGGTCTAAATTGTATATGTTGAGGATATAATTGTAACAGGTAATGATGCAGAAGAAAAGACTTTCTACAGAAAAAAGTAGCAAACGAATTTGAGATAAAGGAACTTGATAAACTTAAATACTTCTTGGGAATTGAAGTGGCACATTCAAAGGAAGAAATTATTGTATCACAACAAAAGTATGTACTCGATCTCCTCAAGGAAACAAGCATGATGGAGACTAAACCCGCTACTACACCTATTGAAGCGAATCATAAGCTTAGTCAAGCAGATAAGGAAGCAATAATAGGCCAAGGGAGGTACCGGAGGTTAGTAGTCAAACTGATATATCTATCATAAACACAGCCGGATATAGCCTATGTTGTAAGTGTAGGAAGTCAATTCATGCACAATCCAAAAGAGACACATCGCCAAGCAGTTTACAGGATCTTGTGCTATCTTAAATGAAATCTAGCCCAGCGACAGGGATAATGTTCAAAAAGAATGCAGAATTGTGTTTAGAAGCTTATATAGATGCACATTGGGCAGGTTGTTGTGCATCGGAGAACAACCTCAGGCTATTGTACTTATTTGGAGGAAACTTGGTAACATGGAGAAGCAAGAAACAAGTTGTGGCAAGATCAAGTGCACAAGCTGAATTTAGAGCCATGGCACATGGAATCAGTGAACTTTATGGCTGAAAATCATTCTTGAAGATCTAAAAATCAAATGGTAGGGAACAATAAAACTTTATTCTTATAACAAGTCAGCTACCGTTATTGCTCATGAATCACGATCTAGTTCAACATGACCAAACTAAACACGTGGAAGTAGACGGTCATTTCATAAAAGAGCACACCACGCATTTCAACAAGTGGACGACTTGCAGACATCTTAACTAAAGGACCAACAAATCCTTCATTTTAACAATCACAAGCAAGCTGGGAATGGATAATATCTATTCATCAGCTTGAGGAAGAGAGTAGGAATGTTGATGATATCCTGAATCTTAGAAACTCTTTGTATTTTAGGAAACAAGGAAATCAGTACAACAGTAAATATTTCAAAATTATAGTCCAGTCAGTTACTGTTAGGTTAATCCCTTGATTGAATGGAGTGATATAATTTTAAAATATTTACGGTTGTACTGATTTCCTTGTTTCCTAAAATACACATTTTCTAAATTATAGTCCAGTCAGTTACTGTTAGGTTAATCCCTTGATTGAATGGAGTGATATAATTTTTAGACTTTTCCAAATTAGGTGAGATGTGTTCTATACAATGTTTTGAAAATTGAACCGAACATCAACCTGGAAAAGCTAAAGGGTCAAGGGTTAAAAGATTCAACCAGGGTTAAGGGTTGAAAAGTGTTGCAGGGTCAAACCGGTTGAATAAATAATTAAATACATTTATTATAAATCATTACAAATACATATAAGTTGAAGTCTAATAATGAGTTCAACAATTGTAAATTAATTGTGCAATTAGCAAATATATTAATTTATAATTTGATATAATAAATATTTAAATTTATAATTTACTACATAAAGAAAATAATAGTAAAAGAAAAGAAAAAAAGAAAAAGAAAGTGATAAACACAAAAGTGAATCTTCATTTGTAATGGGGCACAACCTCAAGAAGAAAGTAACGGGCCAAAGCCTCGTTTTTATCTCTTTCACTTCATCAGAATTCGTTTTTATCTCTTTCACTTCATCAGAATTAGGGTAAACAGATACTAAGTGCCGCCGATGGAGAAGGAGAAAAATGTTCAGTGAGAGAGGGAAAAATAGAAGAAAAGAAAAAATAAGGAGAAATTAAGCAATTACAACATTTCTAGTATAGCAAAAGGCAAGGTAAATTTCATATCTGGAAAAAACTCCTACAGCTTGAAGAATGATATAGCTAATTTGTCATTTTTTTTTCCTATCTAACCAATGGACTCGGGAAAACCTTGTCCAGGTCAACCGGTTCAAGGTTTAACCACCGGTTTAACGAGTTTGACACCGGTTTTTAAAGAAGTGGTTTTCAATGCCTAACGGGACTAATTCCGGCCAAGTTCCTGGTTTTTCTGGTTGAACCGACCGGTTCACTCCGGTTTTCATAATATTGGTTGTATATGCGTTCACTCTTTTTTTTTATAATAAGACGCTTTTCACCACAAAAACAAATAGGTGCAACATGAACCTCTTAGATATGTGATCTTACACAGCATTTAACAACAAAGTAGCATTATGTACCGAAATATAAAACATCATTTGGAGTTACACAGTACACAAGGAAAACAAGTTTACCTGGGATAGTGCCTGCTAATCAAGCTTTGCATTAATTTGTCAGCAGATGAGTTTCCATGAAGAAGTGGCAGTTTCTGCTTCAAATAGCTTCCCACGTGACAAGTCGTATTTGATTTAGTCGTAACAACAGTCTCTTGAATCAACTCAGGCATTGTGTCAGCAGCTGTATTTGATTCAGTAGTGCCTCCAGTCTCTTGAACCAGCTCGGGCTTTGTGTCAGAAGCTGTATTTGATTCAGTAGTAACTTCAGCCTCTTGAACCAACTCAGGCATTGTGTCAGCATTTTCATCATCGCCAAAGTCAAACAGATGTAACATTTCTTCTTTAGACATTGTTCTATGTACCTGTTGCCTATCAACCACCCTTGCTGCAAGACCTTCCTTAGTAACCTATTGAATTGTTCTTCAGTAAGCTATTATATGAATTACGAACTCATGTAAAAACACTTTTATCTCTCATTACCTGACGCTTATAAATCTTTTCCTCCATTGTTCCATGTGCCAGCAAACGATATGCAAAGACAGACTTTGTTTGGCCATATCTGCACAGCATGAAGCACTATATGTAAACACACTTCAACGATGCTTACATCTTTGCTAGAAAGAAGATTGTGACATAAACGCACCTCCAAACCCGATATATAGCTTGAAGATCATATGTTGGGTTCCAAGAGCCATCGACAATAATTACTCGGTTAGCAGCATGAAGGTTGATGCCCAGAGAGCCAGCCCTTGTAGATATCAAAGTGCATTTGACCCTTCTATTTGAAGGCTCGTTGAACCTCTCGACAAGTTTCTGCCTCTCAAAGCTCTCCGTTCGTCCATCAAACCTGTTGGAAAACAAATGAATCTTCTATCAAAATCATGAAAAGAAAGGCTTTCAGTTGAAAGCAATCTAAATGGAGACTTCAGCTATATCTCGAGTCACTAAAATACCTGTTACAACAAAAGCACATAAATATGTGCAAGAAAGAACCAAGAAACTCAATAATTCACAAGAAATATAGCCATTTAAGATTTTTCTAATGTCTGTTGAAATGGCAGCAACAAAAACTTCAAGATTGGAAATTGATCAAATAATTTCATCACTCGAGTTACTTGTGACTTCAGATTTCTTTGTTCCCTTGCACAAAAAAGAGGAATTGAAGCTCACTAGTCAAGCTCATACAATTGCTATAAACAAAAATTTAGGTGTACTACGTTGGTTTAAAGAGGACCGCATATATTGCATTCTACACAAAAGTATCTCCGTCCATTACAAAGAAGTGGTTTTCAGGAAGGGTTAACCAGTATATCACGCTGTCAAATTACAAATACTATATAACAAAATTGTACCTTGGTGAAGACATTATTTCTTTAGGTAATTGACACTGTGTATAGTCAATATATAAATTTCTTCTCGAAGTAAAAAGGAAATGATACATCTCGAGATGGATGTCAAATTTAAGCAAAAAGAATCGAGCAGCAGAAAGCTAATGAGTCATCTTATTTTTTGAGCCCATAACAACTTTGTGAGGACGATTCCATGCCTATAATATAAGAAAATAAATGGCATAGACAATACCCAGTGTGATATGAAATGCATATAATAAATGAATTAAACATCAAGGCAAAAAGTTGATGACTTCAAAACTAAATAGTAATGTTAAATGAGTTATGACAATTTTTATTTAACTACCACAAAGGATATATAAGTTTTGGAATGCTAATAATGCTGTACACACCTGTACCAGTCCTTCCCTTTTTTCCAACATTTTCCCTTTTTCCCAGGACGAAGCAATTTTGAGAGATAAAACTCAATTAGATCCAAAGTTGATAAACTCTGGCTAAATACCAGCGCCTTATCACCCATATTGGAGCTCATCGTTAGGATATCAAGTAGCAAAACCATTTTGCCACTGTAATCAACCTCCTTATAGTTATTGTCCAGAAGGAGATCTCTCCACCAATCCTGTTAGCAGAATGTTGGAATAAACAAATTAGGTAAAGAACGAGGAAAGGAACTCGAAGTAATTGACCAGGTTAATTACATGGTTATGAAAATATAAACAAGCTACAATTAATTCAGAAATGACTTACCAGATAACACAAAAGATGCTACAATGCATACAGTATTATATCAAGCAAAGGCAATTTTCCCTTGGGGAGGGGGAAAAAGGGCACATTAAGAAAGCATTGCACACACCTCGTGAAGAAATCCATTATCATTTTTCCTGGGAGGATTAACCTGTTTCTCTGCAAGAAACATGGGAATCTCAATAAGATATAGCAGGAAAAATGAGAGCGAGAGCCTATCGAGGGAATGTGAAAAAAAAATGCAAACAGCAAGTCACAAACATTAACCCTGCTCCTCTTAGGTAAATGTCAATATGATTTAAACTAAAGTACAAAATGGAAGTACAAAGATAGAAGAGAAAAGTATCAAAACGGAACCATCAAAGCAAGTGTCAGTAAAAGACTCACAGTGAATTAGAAGTATTCACGCTAGAAAAGGTGCAATAAATGTTCGCATGTCGTATATTGGCTATCAAATTGATTCGTCACAAGAAGCCAAAACATGTTATTGCCTTCTAAAATTAACAAGCTCTGAACAGAAAATTATAACTGCATCTGGCTATTCCAATACTGAAAGTCATGCAAATTAACCAATTATTGAAGCACTAAAAAGTGAAATGAATCAAGGTTTTACCTCTATATTAAATCATGAGAAACAAGGTAACTATTTTTGAATAACCATCTCAAACTTTCATACTAATTGAAGGCTATACTACTAAAACATGCAGGTATAGAAGGATAGTAAATTGCTTGAAATGACAACCATAAGGTTGCTCAACCATCCACTCTATAGATCATGTATGAATCTATTCAACCACTGTCGGACTTAAGCTGAGTCATGACTAATGAACTCCAAACTTGGAACAAGTAAATGACAGCATGTTCTTGCAAATTGACACTCGTTGATTTGGTCGTGCAGATTACATATGCCGGAAAGAATATATGAAATAAATGCATATATTCTAGAGAAATCAGTATATTCGTGAATTGGTTAAAGCCTACCCTAAAATAGAAATTGGGGGAGAACTGGTTGTTTGATGGCTTGGACAATTTTAACAAAAGTAGATAGATGCATAGATGAGGAAAAGCGTCGTAACTAATATTTAACGTTTAGTTAAGAGGAAAAGGTCAAGTCAAAATCATGGGAATGAGATAAGTAAAAAGGATATGACCCATTTTCGTTGGCATAGATGAGTGGAAAGACAGGATCTTCTAACTGCCTAGTTATGTACGCAACAAGTCTTTGTGGACTTGAGTATATAACAAACAAGTAGATCTTTGACATGCATCCTTGTGGTCAAGGCTAACATCCCACAGACACCATATTTCAATAAATCACTTCAGAGTGATACAGCTATAACATGGTTTGTTGACATGGATGTCACAGTATATTGACACTAAAAGAGGAAATAGAATAAAAAGCACATTCAATAGGCAGAAAATAAATAATTGAGGAATTAAATATGCGTGCTGAAAAACAATTTTATCAAAAGAAACTGCACGTCGGATATCACCCCTGGCATATACGCTATCAAGCTGCCTGCAACCAATTACATGTTTAAATCTCATGTGAAGGAGTTGGGGAATGGGAGGGTTCTCTTATATTGTGGAGTGCATTAAATCCAAAAATAAAAAATCATGAATTTAAAAAATAAAAAAAATTTGATACAATACATACATACATACATACATACATACATACATACAAACATATATATATATGATTAAAGTGCATGTTCAAAAATACCTCTAGAAATCATATTATTGTACTCCACATTCTCATCACTTGAGCTGTCATCTGCAAGCAAATTTTCTACATCCTCACATTTACCATAGTCTTTGTTATCTTTCATCAGTTGTAAAATTCCAGGATGGTTCCATATCTACAGTGAACAAATTATAATTGTTACACTTATATATAAATTGAGAATAGTAGACCAGTCAAATAAAAATATAAAAAGTAACACCTCAAAAATAATTTTGATAATGGCCCCAATAATAGGCATTCGTACATGCGAAAATATACGGTGAGAGTCATTACATTCTATATACATTACCATATCAAGCAGATATAGACACCAATTACAAAAACAGTTACTACAACCAATGATGAATGTAGAAAAGTACATGAACAAGAGATTAGCTAAGTTTGTCTACAAAACACTCAACCACGACTTACATAACAGAATAAGCAAACAAAATGAGGAGTCAAAATGTTCATCAGAGTAAAGAGAAATCGAACTCGATAAATACATTAAAGAGTTATGCAGTAGAATGAAGTTTGCAACTTGTGATCACGGACTTCAACTAGGATGACGTGTTCGTGTCCTACACATGTACCGACACTACTTGGACTACCTAACATGGTCATTTTTCTTTCTTTATCA